>LOEQ01000267.1:590346-601977 GCA_001685075.1 Bramus lutescens | reverse complement strand
GAAAGAAAGAAAGAAAGAAAGAAAGAAAGAAAGAAAGAAAGAAAGAGAGAGGAACAAAGTACAAAACCCAGAATGTGTTTCCTAGTATTTCAACAAGGCCCCCCTTCTACTTCTAATGCCAAAATAGGGCCCCATGGCAGACAGCAGCAAAGAAAAGCAACTTCTCCATCTCTGGGTATTAACTCTTTAGACAGAAGAATTGTGTTAAGAAAAAGGCTCCAACCTTCCTTAAGTCGGACCTAAGAGCAAACTCTATACTGATGCTTTGCAAAAAGGCCATGAGACAATGAAGACAAACCATGGTTTGCTAACTAGTACTTGCAAAGTCAGAGAGTACAGACTCATTGGCAATACTGGGTGATGTATTAGGTGGTTTCTATTCTTTAAGCCATGCATTCTATCAAATAAATTAATTATCCCTCTTTCCTACATAGTGACTACAAAATCTGTTTGGCTTTTAAGTAAGAGGGCAGTCATTTCAGCCTTGCATTATGAAATTCCTACCTGATGATACGGTCTCTCCCAACATTACCTTGCAACGCTTACAAGTGACTTTGGTATTTGCTTTTGGTTCCTGTAGAAAAGAAAAAATGTCATTTAAATGTCATTCAACTTTTCTTAAAAGGAATATATAATTTTGACACAATCCCTAGGGTATACATTGAACTTTACATTCTACTCTGCCCTCAAGTAAATACTAGGAATACATTTAGCTTGTGTGCATAATTCACATGCAGAGATCATTTTTTCTCCTACCCAAAGACAGAATAATACACAGATTGACTTTTACAAACCTAGCCACTTCCTGATAATCCAAACATAGCCAAATCACCTGAACAAGAAGCACTTCATACTTCTAAAGACCAGGGACATGGTGGGTGACAAGGGCAATAGTGGATAGTTCCCCCCAACTCGGAGCGCGCAGAATACAGAAGGATTGGAGCACTAGCTCACACACTCACTCCAAGTCCAGTGCAACCTAAAAATCATAGCCACCCATAATTCAGAAGTTAAAAATACCCTAACTTGTTCATGTAATTTTATTTTTTTTCCATTTAAGATATGCACTGTAACTGGAGAGATGGGTAGTAAAAAAAAAAATTCCTGAAACACTCTCAGACTTCAAAACTCCAAGTTCAGTAGGATATTGCTTAAATGCTGACATTCTCCTCATCATTAAAGAATGTTATTATTTTTGAGACCCACAGTATTTCTTCATTAAAGCTACACAATGCTCTTTGTTCATGATCTGTCGCAATGTAGCTGATGTCATAAAAATGTGTGAAGCTGG
Organism: Bramus lutescens; assembly: GCA_001685075.1. Lineage (NCBI taxonomy): Eukaryota > Metazoa > Chordata > Mammalia > Rodentia > Cricetidae > Bramus > Bramus lutescens. Next base: position 600,686 of record LOEQ01000267.1, on the reverse strand, counting down.
GTATGGTGTTAAATACCTATAATCCAACTTTTATGAAGCTGAGGCAGGAGGATTGCAAGTTCATGGTGTGCCTGAGCTACCTAGTAAGGTTCCAGACTACCTTGTGTAAAACAGTGAGACCTTGACTTAAAATAAAAGAAAATTTAATTTAAAAACAGGAAGAGGAGCTGGAGAGATGGCTCGGTAGTTAAGAGCATTGGTTGATCTTCCAGAGGACCTCAGTTGGATTCCCAGCACCCACACAGCGGTGTACAGCCATCTGTAATCTCCACCCCAGGGAATGGAAGTCCCATCCCAATGTCCACTTCTGGCCTCCATGGGTACAATTTCAGTGACCTTCCACCTCGGTGAAATTTCCAGAAGTCCAGTAATGTGGAACATGCATAAACATTCCTTCAAAGATGAAGGGTAAGTTATTGTGTCTAGACGCTCCTGCTACCAAGAATGAAGCACAATGCTTGGTGGGCCTATTTAGATTCTGGAGACAGCAAACGCCTGCCTTGGGTACGTTACTCTGACCAACACATCAAAGGGCTGACAAGCTGCTAGTGTTGAGTGGGACCTAAGACAGGAGAAGAATTTTCAAAAAGTCCAGGCTACTGTGCAGGCTGTTCCACATCTGATGATGCAGCAGACCCAGTGGTACTTGAGGTGTCAGTGGCAGATAGGGATGCTGTTTGGAGCCTTTGACTGAACCCTACAGGTGAATCACAGAAGGGGCCTATGGGACTTTGGAGAAAAGTTTTACCATCATCCACAGATTCTACTATCTACCTTTGAGAGACAGTTCTTTTTGGCCTGCTATTAGGATTTAATGGAAACAGAACATTTGACTACATGCCAAAAAGTTACCATGTGATCCAAGATGCCCATCATGAGCTGAGCATTTTGTGACCCACCAAGTCATAAAGTAGGTTGTGCACAGTTGCAATCTATTATTGAATAGATATGGTATATACCTGATTGGGACCAATCAAGTCCTGAAGGCAAAAGCAAGTTACGTGAAAAAGTTAAAAAAACAAATACCTGTCTTGGGGCTGGAAAAATATCTCAGTGATTCAGAGAACTGGTTCCTAATCCAGAGGACCTGGGTTCAATTCACAGCACCCACATGGGGGTTAACAAACATCCATAATTCCAGTTCCAGGGAATCTGATGGCCACTTCTGGCCTACACCATGCCCTTCACTCTTTGGCTGAACAGATATATATATATAGCCAAATACCCATACACATATAATTAAAATAAAGAAAAATGTAATCAGAAAAAAATACATGTCTTGCTTTAGTTGAAGGTTAATCAGAAGCCACTATGCAACTCCTAGTGGGGTCTTTATGACTCAGTCCTTCACCTACCTTTGAATCCACTATTAGCAGAAACCCGCAAATGCCCAGTGGCTCTTCCCTACAGGGACTTCGGAAATGAATATCTGCATACTTCAATAACTCGCAACCTATCCTATTTTTCTCTAGCTTTAGGACTTACACAGCTCCTCTGATCTGTCTCTACAAATCTCAGCTGAGGAAACTACCAAATAGAAAATTTTCAAGCCTGCTCACGCTGGCTCTGGCACTAACCAGGCAAGGTCCCTAAGCAAGGTTCACGGGTGGTGCCATGTCCAGCTATTAACATCCTTAAATCTGGCACAATGCAGACAGCAGGTGCAGAGCCTCGCCACAGCAGGTGATTGGACAAAGTCATTCCCATCTGAAGTCATAGACCCCCGGACCAGGGAAGTGTCAAATTGCTCATGCCCAAAAAGCGGGAGCTTGCAAAGAAGTCAAGAAGGCCAAGATCTCCAGGTTCAGGCTAACAGTAAAAACATCCATCCAGCAACAAATTGGTAGTAACAGTGTTCTTAAAGGATTTCATCTTGTATAAGTTGAATTTGAAATAAAGGGTTTACTGGAACAGCAAAGCTAGAAAGAATTTTGCTTTATTCAGACAGAAAATGGTGCTTTTGGGGTGTGTTGTGTGTGTGTGTGTGCGCACGCATGCGCACGCGTGTGCATATATGTGCATGTGTGTGTCAGGTTTCTCTTACATCCCTTACACATTTCATTTATAATTGATTATGTCACTTTGTCTTTCTTCTTCCCCCCCCCCTCACTCTCTCACACACACACCAGGTATATGCAGGTGCCCAGGGAGGCCAGAAAATGGTGCTGAATCCCTTGGAGTAGGAAGTACAGTTGTAAACTGCCTGGCTTGGGTGCCGGGACCTAAACTTGGGTCATCTGCAAAAAGCACTCTTAACCTCTGAGTCATTTCTCTAACCAATAAATAAACAAAATAGGAAAAGCATTGGTCTGTTTATTTGTTTTTAAAAATAAGATTATAACCTTATAAGATATGGACAATCGGTGTTTAAAAATTGATCAATAAAAAGCAAGTCATTTTTCATTCAAATAAACCTACTGAAAATACTTTGAAGACAACTAATAAAATTTGCATATGACCTGATTTTATTAGGTGTGATAATGGTAACTGAGGCTACATATTTCTTTTTTCCCTATTTTAAGACCTACAAACATATGGAAACATAGAGGGATGAAATGACACAATACCATTATTTGCTTTTAATCACATTAGTAAGGAAAAAAGGGGCAGATGAAGCATGCATAGTAATAAATATGATCAATGTACTGTGTAACTGTTATGAAAATCACAAAAAATTCCTCAAACCCATAAATTATTAACTCAGTGCCCCCAAAAATAAAAGATAAAGTTGATCTTGGTCATACTCTTCAGCAGTAATCAAGCCGAATTCAATTTTGCTTCTTTAGAAAAATAAAATGAAGTATGACTGCATAAGTCATACACAAGTTTCGTTGCTTTGCAAAATGAGGTCTTGTTATGTCGCTCAGGCTGGACTTGAATTCCTGAACCCAATATACTATCCATATCACCAGTGCAGTTAGGACCACAGGCATAGTAATTCCCATTCCCAGCTTATGTTTCCTAAATTTTGAATCATATTATGACTCTAATGGAAGATTGAGGTCCATTGTTATTATCCTATTATAAGATGTGAAATACTCAGTATGTTGGGATGCCCCAAAACCAATATCAGACATGACAAGTGAATCACAACCCTGTCTTCAGCAGAGGACTTCTGAAAATAGAAAGCACTTATTGCTGCATTAATGAGGCCCAGATACAGTACTACAAACCCAAGAAGGTATGGAGGAATGAAAGCATGTGGAGGATATGTTTGTGCTGTTTCCAAACTCTGATCTTTTTAATTAAAATACTCTAGCATATTAATTCTGTTTAAGAAGAAGCTCTGCCTTGCAAGGTATTTTTCTCTAGCCAAGCTTCAAGAAAATAATAAAACAAGTTGTGTAATGAAGCTGTAATGAAGCATCTAACACTGGAAACTCTACGGAGCAAACCTCAAAGAAAGACATTGCTGGTAACTAATTAAATCAATATATCTGAGAGATGGCAGTACCGCTCAGAGAGCTAGATTAGCCTCCTATCCATGATTTTATTTTCTTCTGTGTTGTTTTAATTTCTAAGCACCCTAGATATGGTCTCGTACATACACACACACACACACACACACACACACACACACACACACAATTGCTTCCCAAGAGATACCATTAGGATGCTGTGTCACCATGTGACATTTCCAAACCCTGCTCAATATGAGGAATAGGTTTTCAATAGCACAGAGCAGCCTTGTTCCCACCGGAGCCTTGAGAGCAGTGTTTAAGCAGTCGCTCCAAATTTATGTTACTATTTCGGTCACAGGCATACTCTTTCAACTGCTACAATATGCAATTAAAGTGAAACTTCCATCCAGACCAACTTGAAAACAACCTTGTCCACAGTAGCTTGTCATGACAGCAACTTCCCACAGCGTCTCTAACAGTGGAAACTGCAGTGTCTAAATACAAGAATCTTCCTTTAACACACAAAGCACAGGACTATCATTTAGCAGGACAATAAATTCTTTAAAAGGGCCTAATGTAAGTGACGACTGTAAAAGCGGAGAATATATTTTGGCACAGTTTCACTAAAAGGGAAAACTCAGTTTCTCTTATTTTAATCTACTTCTCTTATTTAATCTTTCTCCATTGTTTTTCTCCTCACACCTTCAATACTTTGCAAGTAGGTGGTGTAATTATAAAAATGAAAATCACGACACAAAGTATCTAAATTCAGAAGAAAATATAAATTTAACCCTACACTAACTCATCATCCATCTGTTGAAACACATAACGCTTAAGAACTTTCATGCCAGACAAGGGGCTTCTTTCTGCGCTGAGAGGAAGGACTATGCACCTCTACCTGAGAGCTATCCAGGTATCTGCTGCCTTCCCTTCATCTTCCTCATTGTTCTTTAAGCTGGCCTGTGGCCATCCGCCACACACTCGCTGCCGTTTTTAGTGCAGAAAGTGAACTGAGTTCTAAGGGAAATTTAAAATGCAGTACTTCCATTCCTGCCAGTAATAATCACTACTGAAATAAAGGCTGTCCAGAGATAATTTTCTTGACGTTTTAACTTATATCTCTATTGACTGGCCATCTCAGGGGAGAACTCCTTACCAGGACCATACCAACACCTACCTACCTGTTGACTTCCTCTTAAATAGAGGTAATTTTTTTTTAATATTGTGAGAGGAAGCTGCCTTATCCTCAAAGTAAGCTACATAGGGAGAGCATGGGACTCTGAACTGAGGAACACCAGTGCAGGCCCATAGCTCAGCTCAGCCCCACTTGACGGCTCCTTTTTTCTTTCTTTCATTTTCTTTTTAATAGCATCCACCTTTTCAACATTAGTGAAAGTTGAAAACAGTAGGCGAACACAGTAAGATACCTGGGTCTAATTGCAAAGTGGATATCCTGTGCTAACAATCCTGCACTTTCACTAAGACTTTTGAAATTAAAACGCACAGATTATAGAATGTGGCTTGAAAGCAGGGCATTATGGTAGCACTCCAAAATCTAAGTATGAATAAGTGTCCTGTTCCTCCAGACCCCAGTGGCGACTTGAGTTTAAGGCCTTTCCTCTACCAAAAGAGATGGCGAGCAGAAGCAGTTTAAAATACTGAATTGTGGCTTTTAAAACAATCTCTTCAAGAAACCTTGGATTAAAAGCAGGGAAATTGGTATCTAAATCAACCTCTAAGTTACATTGTATTTTGCAATGTTATTTTACCAATTTAAGACTTCAGTTCAACTCTTACCTGCTCCAAATCACTTCTCAAATTCACTAAGAAGAAAGAGTCCCCAATAAGACAGTCATTTTCTCGTGGCTGTAGAAGCTTATTAGCAAAGGGGTCAGGATGGCAGCACCATTCTCCAACCAGAGCACCCCAATTCTCACTCGGCAGTGGGAGCACCCTGAGGAGCTTCCTGGTGGAAAGAGGAAAAGAGTACTCTTTTCATTGTACAAAATGCAGTGCTTTTTTTTTTAAAAATTAAATCAGCATGAAAGAAGAAAGAAGCTCATTAGCCACATGCTTGCAGTGTCAGTCCCCCCAATTACGAAAGTAATATGTGCTCAGTCTAGACAATGTTTTACATACTGCAAAGAGGCATAAAGAAGGCAGAAATCTCCCTTGGCTCACTATTTACAAATCAGCTACTCTAACATGACAGCATTTTCATTGCCATCCTTTACATGGGCACAGTGCACACTTGGGAGGCCTTTACCCTAAAAGGACACAGACACTGAATGTATTCACACATGGGAGGCCTGTGCCCTGAGAAGACATAGATAGACACTGCATGCACGCACACATGGGAGGCCTGTGTCCTGAGAAGACACAGACAGACACTACATGCATGCACACATGGGAGGCCTGTGCCCTGAGAAGACACAGACAGATACTGCATGCATGCACACACGGGAGGCCTGTGTCCTGAGAAGACACAGACACTGCATGCATGCACACATGGGAGGCCTGTGCCCTAAGAGGACACAGACAGACACTGCATGCATGCACACATGGGAGGCCTGTGTCCTGAGAAGACATAGACAGACACTGCATGCATGCACACATGGGAGGCCTTGCCCTGGGAGGACACAGACATACACTGCATGCATGCACATATGGGAGGCCTGTGTCCTGAGAATACACACACAGACACTGCATGCATGCACACACGGGAGGACTGTCTCCTGAGAAGACACAGACAGACACTGTATGCATGCACACACGGGAGGCCTGTGTCCTGAGAATACACACACAGACACTGCATGCATGCACACATGGGAGGACTGTCTCCTGAGAAGACACAGACAGACACTGTATGCATGCACACATGGGAGGCCTGTGTCCTGAGAAGACGCAGGCAGAATTCTATTTCCATTTCTTCACATAGGTCCGGATGCCCAATGACTCCACATCAGTCTATGGGATGTCAAGACTTTCTAGCTCCTCCCCTCACTGTCAGATATTTAGTTTTGAGTTCTTAATCAATAACCCTGTAATGAATGTTCCTGTTAGAAAGTTATATAGAAATCTGATTATTTCTTGGGGGAAAACATCTTATAAGTAGGTGAACTTTTCACATACAGTTAACCTCTTCTTAATTAAACACTCTTTTTTCCTATCTCCACCCAAGGAATGAGTTAAAAGCATACTTACAGCTGCTTTAATTGGCAACTCTTAACTTACTAATGAGCTAGGACTGATTTTTACATTTACTGGTCACTATTTTTCTTTAAGGAGAATGATAAATAACTACCTTTTAAGATATTATCAATATAGTCTTATTAATTTATAAAAATAATTTCCATACTAAGGATATACCCTTTTACTGGCAATTGTTATAAATATTTAAGAGTTATTTTCTTTTTTAATTTGGTTTGCTGACATTATATAGCACTTTCTTCTGTGATTTCTTCCACTTCTCTATTTTAATAAACTTTTTATTTCTGAATAATTTTTGATTTACAAAAACATCACAGAGATCATATATAATCTGTGAATAGTTCCACAATATACACCTCCCCAACTTCCTCCAATTAACATCTGGGTAACCACAGTTGACTTGTCAAAGCCTCAGGCTTTATCTGGATTTCACCAGTTTTTTTTTAACCAAAGTCCTTTAGTTTTGTTTTGTTTTTAATTTGTCTTTTCAAGTCCAAGGTACAATAATACATGGCACACATTGCATTTGGCCATGCAATCCAGGCCTCCTCTGGTCTGTGACAGTTTCCAAATGTATACTTCTCATCAGTCTATAAAACACCACTAAGGCAGAGCTTCTGTGATGCTGTCTCCAGATTAGTGTGGGCCACAGGCTTGGCAAAAGCATTCCAGAGAAGAGGGGCCTCCTCATTACATCATGTCACAGCGCTCTATGTCAGCAGAGCTTACTCCTGGTGATGCTAACCTTGATCTGTTGCTTAAGGTGACATCCACTGTTTCTCTTACTAACAAGATACAAATAAAATAGCGTACATTTAGAAGATCAGAGTTAAATTAAAATAATTAAGATATGCCTTGGTCATGTCTACTGCACACACCTTACCACATTTTTCTTTAGATTCCCCCAATCAAATATGAGTATCATAAAAGGGCAATGACAGATTGGAAGAGGGTAGCCATATAACTTATAGCTCTACAGGACAGAGCTATGAATAGAAACGCTGACTCAAACGGGGCATCACTAGCATCATTTTAACTGCTGAGGTAGGAGGGCACTGACAAGTAATTCTTTCAGCATTCACTTCTGAGGGCTTGCCAGGAGCCGGCCAGTATGCTGGCCTGACATATGACACCCAAGCACATACAGTCTCTTCCTTTTCAATAGGAAGTAGAGACTACACACGACAAGCAAACGTGTGCGTTTAGAAAGCTTCTAATAGAGCAATGCTGTTCTAACCTCCTGGGGGAGGGTGACAGTACAGATCACAAAGGAAATGTGATGAAAGCATCAGCCCCCTTCCCACATAAACACAAAGTCTACAGTTTATTTGTAGGGATTCAGAGTGCTCCCAAACCAGACCATGTATACAGGGGAGGACAGACAGAGTCCTAAGGACATATTCTGCTTATCAACTAGAGAATAGGTAACTTCTGAGCTTGTCTTCGAAGAAAACAGGAGTTTCTCAAGCAATGAAAGGAATTTAGGGCACTGGAAGAAACAACACAGAGGCAGGCACTACATCTCTTTATCTTTCCACTGTATTCCTACACTTCTTAAGTGTTTCTTGAAGGAATGATGCAGTAAATTTTGGTAAGTCTGACATGTGAGGCTCCTGGCTGGATTTGCTGCTGCATATGTGGGTGCAAGGATTAACAAGCCTTTCCTTGCTGCCTGACTATCTGACCTTTGGAATAACCACCTAGCTTCGTTACCCTGGAAACCAGGTAAGATCCTAAGCATCACATATATTGCTAGGCAACAATGCTTACAGTAGAAACGATCCATACGATTCGTAACTGCACCTTACTAGGAAGATATATGAATGAGCTGCACACATCTGGTAAGGGAGCATACTTTGACCTTCCCTGAATGCAGTTACCTTGGTAAAATCCTAAAAGCCACAATCAAAGAATTGTCTGCTGGGGCAGGGAAGCTTCTCAGCCAAAGCAGCAACTACACCTGTCTGATATGGATCTTGTGCTCTGTACCTGGAACTATGTCACATGGGGAGACAAGGATCCCCCAATGAGAATATCAACTATCCCTTGCATGGACTGCATGCAGCAAAGCCCATAGAGATAGAAAATCTTTCGTTTTAATTGTTATTAGCTATTTATTTTATATCCCGACCACAGCCTCCCCTCCTTCCTCTCCTCCCACTCCCTTCCCCTCNCCCAATCCACCCCTCCTCCTCCTCATACGCTCAGAAAAGGGCACCCTCCCAAGGGCTTAAGCAAAGCATGGCACATCAAGCTGCTATAAGACCAAACATTTCCCCCTGTATTCAGGCTGGGCAAAGCCATCCAGCATGAGGAACACGTTCTCAAGAGCCAGACAAAGCTTTGGGGACAGCCTCTGACCCCATTGCCAGGATTCCCATATATAGACCAACCTACACACCTGTCACATATGCAGAGGGCCTAGGTAAATCTCATGCAGTTCCCTGGTTGTTGGTTCAGACTCTGAGTTCCCATGAGTCAGGCTAGTGGTTTCTGTGGGTTTCTTATGATGTCCCTGACCTCCCTGTTTCCTACAGTTCCTCCCTTTCTTCTCACTCTTCTCAGCAGGACTTCCCCAAGAGCAGCCCAATGTTTGTCCATGGGTAGGAGAGGAATTCTTGATGCTGCCTGGCCAGCAACAAATGTGTCCTATAGCAATCTTGTGAGTCAGTATGAGCAGAAGCACTTACAAGGCCCCTGGGGGCACAGCACACACCTTACCGTATTTAATGCTCAGAACACTTTGTGAGGTATAAACAACAATGCTCCTGCCACACAGGAGGAAAATAGGGCTTAGGAGCGTGAAATATCTTCACATGTCCATAAAATTAGAAGCGAAGACGGAAGTGTGGGTCTTTATCCAGGACTTTTTGGCTCTAAAGCCACTCTTTCCCTTGGATTACATTCACCTCTCTAGCCACACAGGGCAGGAGTAAAGGCTGAGTGGCTGAATGAGCACATTTTCTGTTGCATGGGAAGTCTAGGACCTAAAAATAGGTAGAAGCACCACAGTGTTTTAAGGAGGGAATTGAAAACAAAAATTAGGCATACATAGGTCCATGATCGCTATTCAGACTCTCTGCCTCTTGACACTGTGCCTTCAGGATCAGGACAGGAACTCAATACACTGAAAAATGACAGGATGTCAAAGAACCATGCATGATCAAAGAAATGAAAGCACACAAAGACCTGGAAGAATTGATGCCCATTATCACAAAATAGGAGATTTCAAAGTTAACTTGACCCCATGTCACACTGGATAAACATCTACAGATAGGATCAGAAAGAGGCACGTAATTCTTTTTTTTGGGGGGGTGGATGAAACCTTTAAGAATAAAAGATGCATTTTAATCACAGATCGACTGAAATTACATCTGCCAAAATAACACTAAAATGTATTTTTTATATCATCTACTTCCTAAGAGTATATTCAAATAAAAGAGAAACCTGGTACAGGAGAATTGTCTGTATTCTGTTAATCATGTTTTAAATAAACGCTGATTGGCCAGGCAGGAAGTATAGGTGGGAAAACCAGACAGGAAATAGAAATGATGCAATGAGAACAGGAGAATTCTGGGAAGGAGGATGTTAATTACTCCCACCCCTGCCCAGACCACAGAAGCAGCAGGAAGTGATCTGCCCCACTGAAAAAGGTACACATGGCTAACATAGATCAGAATAATGGGTTAATATAAGCTACAAGAGCTAATAAGTAGCCTGACCTAATGG
>LOEQ01000267.1:551850-564355 GCA_001685075.1 Bramus lutescens | reverse complement strand
GGGAGTGGGTGTGGCTTGTCTCTTAAAGAGACAGAACAACCATTACACCTACCACGCATGCATGAGGCCCTGGGTTCCATTCCAGTAGTGTTAAAATCTCCTAGAATACCACACAGTACTAATTTCAGAATGACATTACTTGAGGTATGGCTGCTTCCAAGTTGACCCCATGCATTCACCCATTGTTGCTGTCTAAGGTGTCTCGGGCATGAAGACCTACGCCTCCCTTGTAGAACAAAGAACTGCAATTTTCTTGGTTGAAAAAAAATATTAAGGATACATTCCTAATGCTTTCATTTATAACAGACGAATATCTTTTTTCCAATCACTTGATGCTGCTGCTTTCAACCATAATTCATGTTGCAGTTTGATGTTTGTGGTTATTATTGAATGTCTGTTGAATGTGTTTTAAAGTTCTAAGTGAAGATTTGTTGGTAATGGTTTTACTTTCACTGTAATGATTTCCCTTTCTAGTTAGGCTTTCCGAAAACAATGAGATAGGAAAGGGACCTAAAATGTATTCCATGCTTAATAGTTACATGATTTTAAAATCTCAGGTAATCAAAAAGAGCTAAAGGCCAAAAGAATTCTGAGACTATTATTTCTGAGCTATTTGGAAACAGTATATAAATGTTGAAAATGACATCCTTTTGCTTAATTCTGTGAAGTATTATGTTGAACATTTTGTCACTGTTAGAAAACACCTGACAATCAGAGAAAAAAGACTTTAGATCGAAATTGCTCTCTCCCTGTTCTTAGCTCTGTTGCTTCTGGGCCTCTGCTCAGGTAGAATGCATGATGGGGGCATTTACCTCATGATGGACAAAGAAGAGGGACTTGGCCAGATTCAGCCCATCCCTGCCCTTCCCCATCCCTCCCCCAACCTACTTCCTGGCTTCACCTCAAAGTTTTCACACACATACCCTACCACTCCTCACCCACTTCAAATAGCAGCAGTAGCTTGGAACCAAGCCTTTTGGGGGTGTTGCTAGTAGTCAACCTTGCCGATATTCTGTCTTCTTTATTGGTATAAATGCTATTAATGCACAAGTCAGTTTGGGGGAATATAGAATATTTAATTTTATTTGTTTGTTTGTTTTTCAAGACAGGGTTTTTCTTTGTAGTCCCAGCTGTCCTGGAACTCCCTCTGTAGTCCATTGTGGACTTGAACTGAGACATTCACCTGCCTCTGCCTCCATAGTACTGGAATTAAACATGTGTATCACCATGCCCAGTTTAGAATATTTAATTTTAATAGATAAACTTTAAATGAGGTAAGTTTGGCCTCTGAAATGAAACTATTTTGTAGATGAGTAAAGCTATTAATTTTGTTTAGTAGCTAACAGTTTATTGACAGTTTATTGTAGGTACTTTAGATTCCCATGTTTTTAAACTGTGACATCTCTTTTCTTTTGATAGTATTTACCTCTTTTTTAAAACAACTAAGCCTTAAACCTCAGTGACTTTACATTTACTTGTCAAAGATAGTATCAAATATCTCAAGGAAAAAATATTATGTAGTAATTACATCTATTTACTGGTACGGTTTACTGGGTGTTAACCCATTTATCCAACATTAAAATCAAGATTTAGAGTTTGCTACCAGTCAGACACATATTGTTCAGAGTTCTCTTCCGTTATGCTTGCCTGACTTACATTCTTCAAGTCGTACATCAAATACCACCTTTCCATGAATCGTCTTTTGAGGACCTCATTTTCAGTTATCTCCTTCTCTGACTTGCCTGTACTTAAAAAGGTCCTCCATCCTTCATGGTGGCTAACCAGCTGATGACGTATACTTCACAAATACCCGTGCCTTGACCAAAGAGGTGATTTAATGTAGTATTTATGAACTGTTTTCCTTATCAAAAGTTTGGCCATATAAATTTTCCCTTTAAAAATACTTCTGTGCATCAATATGTTTATTTTTTAAAAGACACTTGAAATACCCCTTAGTTAACAGTTGATAGCACTTGCCATAAACAGAAGGCAGACATAGGTAAAAATAAAATTTAAAAAAAAAGTGTTGTTGAAAGCTTCTATCTAGAAACACATGCTTCCTGAATGTTGTATGCCTTGAAACTGACCGTTCTTTGTTTAAAAGGGAAAGTAGCCAGAATTGAGTTTTGTTATTGATACCAACCTGGCACCAAACTTAGACTTGGTGTAGTCAGAGGAATTGGAGGAGAACGAACAAGGACTATCTTCCTCACCTTAAGTCACTGTTATTCTCCCCAGTCTGAAAAATCCATGAAGTTATCTATTTAGTGGTTGGTGGCTCAAAGTTCCATAATTATAAGCAGAATTTTGGCCTTCTTTTGAAGTCTTTTCTGTTCACAACATAGGAAATAGCTTCATTGAAAATTCAAAATGTGAGAATATACTTTAAAAATTACAGTACAAATAGGAAACTTACTATAATCATTATTGAACCAGATAAATTCCTATATTTTCAAAACAGTCTTAATGGTACTCCATCACATTTATAATAAAAAGCTAGTACTGCATTTTTAGTAGGATAATTCATCTTTAAACTAAACCTTCTAAAGGTAAATCCTAGAAACAGGGCCCTTCTGTTAACCAAGTGATCAAGAGGGAGAAAATATGCACCTTTTAAAATCGCTTTTCTGTGCACTTTAGAGGAATCTCTTGAGGGAAGGGGTCTGTTAGAGTAGAGACGGAAATGAGCCTAAAATGCGTTCATTCCCTCTCTGCACCTGTCACTTTACAGTTTATGTGACCAGTTTTTCATACTTTGTGCTGCTGAAAGCTGTTGCCTCTGGTATAATGAGAAATGTTCCTGTCTTTCAGAAGGACATTCCCAGAAACTGGCATGAAATCTGTTCTTTCGTATGGACATTTTTGTGTTTCAGGTGGCTCTGAGAATTTGTAGGCATGTGCCTAAATTTTGAGCCAGATGTTTGCTGTTATTTTGTGTTCAGGGACAAAGAACTTAGGTAAGTAGACCAGTTAGCTAGAGTTTCTGTTTTCAAAACAGTTGTTCAAAACAAAACGTGCTGATGCAGCTCTCGGTACACACAGGTGATTTGCTACTCTGCCAGAGGTTAGATTGCTGTTGGTATGAGGTTTGGAGATGCAGCCTCAGCCTGGAATTTCAGAAAGCTCTTTAATCTGTGTCATAAGAAAAATTGGACCCCTGAAAAGTGGTCTCTTCATTGTTTGTCTACTAGAACATAAAACAACAGTATAAGTGCCACAGATGAGCTGTCAGTGAGTGACAGCTGACAGTCACGTGACTCTAAGTGCACAGCAATCCTAGTTCTTTGAATTGAGCAGGTCCATAGCCTACATTTTTAGTTGCTTTTGGTTGTGTTGTGTAATGGTAGGAAAAGGGACCATAAGATACCAGTGGTCTAAAACCTTTTTCAATATACTTTCATGAGATTTCCAGATATATTTTCTAGAATATTTTGTATGCCACAAATACCATCCCAGATCACTAATTATGCTTTTTTTTGAAAGACAGAACTGGCACAGTGTCTTTTCCATACATTCTTATATCTTACCATATGGGACTTCAAATATTTTTCATGAAGATTATTTTCCATCTAAGAAAATATCAGAATATGTTACGTGCCTTAAAACTACTCTGTGTCATTTGAGTATTCATATTTCATTGACTTCCTTATTGTGTACAATGACATCATCAATTAGAAACTCAACTTTGAGCCTGAGTGGGGACTCCAGCATCATAATTATTTTATGGTATCAGAGTCCTCAACACGCCTTCTCCAGGCCTACCTGATTCTATAGCTTGATGCAGTTACTTTAATGTGATCTGATAACTACTATTTATATTATGTCTTTTAGAGTACAGAATTTATACACCTTTTTTTTCATTTCATAGATCATGCATTTATTTTATGTTTTCCAGAATACTAAAGCTTAGAAGTAACTGAATTTCTGAGGATTCATGTTAGATTTGCCAATGTCTGTTTTAGGAAACTTACTAGGAAACAAACGTCTTACAATCATTTGCTTTCATCATACTGTTTGATCATACATACAGAGTGGCAGCAAAGCCAGGAACACTAAAACATGCATCTTTTCTGAAAAACAAGGTGTGTTCAGTAAGAACTGACCTCAGTGAGGACTCCTAGTAATTGAGGACACAGAGTCTGACCTAGTTATCTTTTGTAGCCAGGCAAGGCTTCCAGGGCAGGACTGGGTTACATTCGGCATAATTTATACCTTTAAAACAAAAGAAAGCTGTTACTTGTGAATAAATTCTTCTAGTTAGGTATTGCTGCATACCAAATTGTATTGGTTCCTTTTTTCTCACTGTCCTGACAAGAAGCAAGTTAAAGGAGGAAGGGTCCCTGTTGACTTAACAGCTGAAGGGAACAGTCCATCATTGTGGGGAAGTAAGATCACAAGAGAGTGAGGCAGCTGGTCACTTTGTGTCCAGAGAAGGAAGCAAAGAGATTGATAGCTTTTCCTTCTTCAGTCTAGGGCATCACTCCTCGAGATGATGTCACCGGCATGGTGGTTCTTCCCTTCCCTTCAATGGAACCTTTTTTGTAGATTCCCACATAGACAAGCTGTACTGACTTAAAACACTATCCTTCACAATTCAGTTTGTTTGTTTGTTTTGTTTTTCAAAAAGGATAGAGGAGCTTGGCTGTGAAGTAATGCCCCACCCCCACCCATTCTGATATTGCAGTTTGCTTGTTGGCCAGAGCTGCAAACATCTGAAGGTTTGATTAAGTCTGGCAGATCTACTTTTAAGGTGGCTTACTTGCATGACTAGCATTTTTTTTTCTCCGGCTGTTGGGGAAAGTTCCTCCCTAAGTAAGTCTCTATAACACTGGTTCTCAGCCTTTCTATTGCTGTGACCCTTTAATATAGTTCCTTGTGCTGTGGTAAAACCCAGCCATAAAATTATTTTCATTGCTACTTCATAACTGTAATGAATTATAATATAAATATCTTTGTTTTCTGATGGTCTTAGGTGACCCATGGGTTGAGAACCACTACTCTACAGGGTTGCCTGATTATCCTTATGACAAAGATAGTAACTCCAGAATGAGTGATCCAAGAAACATCAAGGGTAGGCGCCTGGGCAGGGGTGTAACTGAGTTCATAAGTACCATTTAAGACACAGATCCTAATAGTTTTGTTTTTTGTTGTTGTTGTTATTGTAAGATGAAAGAGGAAGGAAATACCACATTATTGTTACTTTAATTCATTCATGTTCCACACCCCCCATCTGTCTCTCTCTTAAGAACACAGATAGTGATCAAACCCAGGGCTTTGCATGTGCTTGGCATTGAGATAGATCTTCAGCCTCTATTTGATGTTCTCTAGGGATATTATTTAGTCATTCTGTTTAAAATTTTTAAAGCATTGTCATAATTAGGAAAGCCTTCATATAATTTTTAAAGTATATAATGAAAACTCACTTTCCCATCCTTCATTTTCCTGATTTCCATCTATTCCCAGAAGATAATCAACTTTACTTTTGAGAGGTATCATATATACACAAATTGGTATATACCTGCCTTTCTTATGTAAGTTATAACTTTATAAACACTTCTGCATCTTGCTTTTATTTTAGTTTTTGTATCTTGGAAGCATTTTCTAAATCAGTACATAGACTTTATTCATTCTTTTTGCCACCTGAACATGCTATGAAAAACACTGTTGGTCTGGTATTGATGATTTTATTGATTATGCAGTCTGGAAAAACATTTGCTAGGAAAGGATATGAAAGCTAAAATTATAGATGAGACCCTTCTGTCATTGGGATTGTGACTTTGGGAGTCACAAGGCAATTACAGGAAAACAAGGTGAACTCTATGGGAGAGGAACAATATGTAGCCAAAGTTGAGGGTTGGAGAAATGAAATGAGAGGATGGGATAGTCAGGAAGACTTCTCAAACTACATAATATCTGAAATATGAAGGATGAGTTGGGATCTAGTGTTTCAGACAGAAGATATACAAAACTGGCCACAGTAATCAAAACAATGTGGTACTAGCAAAAAGACATAGAGACCATGGAATAAAGTGGAAAGGCGTGATATAAATCTCAGTATATATAGCCACATACTGATTCATGAAAGTGCCAGGATTACCCAGCATATAAAGGGCAACCTCCTCAACAAATGGTGTTAGAAAATCTGTATCAACAACTAAAGACCTAAACATAAGACATGAAACTATAAAAACTCATCCTAGACAAAAACCTAGGAGAAAAGCTCTATTGAGTCTCAGATAACACATCAAAAGCATAGGCAATCAAGACACAGCAGGATGAGAAAGGAGCCCAGGAACAGGAGAAAATAGGAATCCAGAGTACACAAAGAACTAAATTCAACTACACACATCCCAATTAAAAGATGTCATAAACATGTGAAAAGACATTTCTCCAAAGATCTCAGTGGCCAATAAACATGAAAGAAGCTCAGTGTTACAACAAATAAAAGCTGCAGTGAAATACTACTCATGCCCCTTAGGGTGACTAGTTCCAAAACAAAAGACTACCCAGAAAATAATATTAGTGCATCTATAGAAAAGTTAGAATCCTTGTATTCAGTGGATAGCCACATTGGAAAATAGTATGGTAGTTCCTCACTTGCCACACAAGCATAAGAACTGCAGTTTGATTCTCCAGCACCCACTAAATGCTGGCTGGGCCTGGTGGACTGCCTGCAGTTCTGCTTGTTAGAGAGAGAGATTCCCACAGAGCAGGCTGGCCAGCTAGACTAATCCACATAGGTGAACTTGGGGTTCATTTGCAAGATACTATCTCAATGAATAAGGGGAGAACAGTTGATGAAGCCTGTCAGCCTCTGACCTTCATATACCTCTACACACAAGTGAGCCTACACACATACAAACACAAATGCACACTACATATATGAAAATAAAATTAACTCTGTAGTCCAGGAATCACACTTTTTGAATGCATAGATGAATAGAAATTGAAAGTAGAGATGCTTGTATGCCAATGTTTGTAGCACTACCATTAAGGGAAGCTAAGAGGTGGAAATAGCCTAAATGTGCATTTGCAAATTAATTGATAAAACACAGTATTGATGTGGGAGTCCCCTCTGTGTGCTGTGATTACCATGAATAAAGAAACTGCTTTGGACCTATAGCAGGGCAGAACTTAAGTAGGCGGGGAGCAGTGGAGCCACCGCCAGATATAGACGATATAGACATGCTAAAACTTTGCTGGTAGGCTACGACCTTGTGGTGATGCACAAATTAATGGAGATGGGTTAAATTAAGATGTAAGAGTTAGCCAATAAGAAGCTAGAGCTAATGGGCCAAGCAGTGGTTTAAATAATATGGTTTCTGTGTGATTATTTTGGTTCTAAGCTAGCCAGACAGCTGGAAACCAACAAGTGACTCACTCTGCCGCTACACAATATTCCCTATAATAGATTATTAGTCATCCTTGAAAAAGAAAGTCTGACAGATGCTATAGTGTGTGTAAATGTTGAAGACATTATGTTAAATGAAATAGGCCTAGCATAATTGAAAAGACAAATGCTGTATGGTTTTGCTTATGGGTAGTAGCTATAGTAGTTAAATTCATATAAACAGAAACCAGAGTGGTGGTTGCCAGGAGTAGGACCGGAAAAGGAAATGGAGACTGTTTAATAGACAGAGGGAGTTTTAGGCTTACAGGATGAAAGTCATAGAAAATTCTACGACTTGTATGTTCTTATTGTTATTGAAGTATTATACTCTCAGTTAATAAGATGGTAATTTTTAGCTTGCTTTACAATTTTAAAAGATGACAAGCTTTTAGAAAACAAAGCATATGTGTGTTCAAACCATGTTCCTAATATTGAAAAGGGTAGTGATTAACAAATGAGCCAAGGCAGGAGCTGACTCATAAGGTATCTTTCACAGGCATGAAGTGTTAAGTATTATCTAATAGTAAAGCTTCAGGTGACGAAAAGCAGCAGGGGACATAGCCTGAAAAGGAAACAAGGTGAATGGAGGAAGTCTTCAACAGTGGACAGTAGCTGAGAACTAGCTTACAGGAAGAGAAGTTCAAATGATAGAATTATATGTATGGGACTCATTACTAGAAAGGACTTGTCTTATGAACTTGTGTTTCATTTCCCAGGAATTAAATGTCACAGTTACAACTAGGGCGTTTCTTACACACTAAGAAAACTACAATGCTCCAGGTGGATTATCACACTTATCTTTTTGATCTTCCTGAGGGAGTCATGTGTTCTGCTTTATACTTGTAAAAGTAATTGGCTCTTGGAGTACATGATGGTAATGAAAACACAGGAATCTGCTGTAATTTAAATATATAACATTCAGGATCCATGGGTAGACATTCGTTCTGAAAGAGGCACATTTGTGCACATTATTAAAGCTGTTCTAAAGTTGATCTTCCCAGTCACCAAAAGACCTGCTTGTACAGCTAGGGAGGCAGTGGTGCTATGAATAATTGTACTTGCTTCACAGAACTGGTGCAAGACTTCTCCACATATTATCCCATTCCTTTGAGCGGACTGATGTGTAGAGATGTATGCTACATGCAATGTGGATTTAACTTTACCTCTCTATGTATAGTTACTCCACTAATACATGTGAGTGCATTCCTGTGTAATATTGTATTCAGTCATTTATATACACAGGCGTGATTGAATTTAGTCCATGTAGATAATTTGATTTTTATGTATATTCTATTTTAATATTCTCTTTTCATCTAAAAATCTTGTCATTTCTTCCTGCATAAATAGTATATCTACAAGGAAGCAAGACATTTTAATGCAAACAGATGATAACTGTCAGAAAGATAGGACTTTTTCTTTTTATATTGAAATTATTTTCATACAATATATTTTAATCATATTCTTTCTCCTTCCCAACCCTTTTCAGATTCTACACACCCAGCTTGATGCTCATCTGTTCATGCGCTCGTGTGCTCGCTAGCACTCATGTCCTTCTATCCCTTTCTCCTGTTAATCTTCACCTCTTTATAACACTACACTCTATTTCTCCTGTGCCAGAAGATCCTCACCTTCACTCTAGTCCTTTACTAGCTACCTAACCTCTGTGATTATTCTGATTAAAACATACACATCTAAAACTTAAAAACTAATGTCCCCACATTTTGTTATTTTTTATTCTTTTGACTCTTATACTTTGGGGGACCTTTCCCCAGCTCCCAATTAAATACACAGAGTCTTATTCTTTCGATCCCCGGCTACTGCCCTCTCTTCCTACCCCATCCCAGCTTGTGTTCAGGCACTCTCTCCCTTCCCTTCTTTGGGACCATAGATTCCCCCAGCTCAGCCTGTTTGGGTGCTGGGACTGGGTGATGAGTGCAACCGGGCTGGAGTACCTTTGTTTCAATAGCCTGCAATAGCCTGCCAGCAGCAAGGTAGGCCTTTTGTCTGCAAGGTCCCTGGCCAGGAAGGGGCCTTGATCCTATACCAGAAGATCCATCCTTCCAGAGGGCAACTGAAGGAAGATATGGGCAGGTGCCAATGCAAGAATTCCTCCAACAATCTGAAAAACAACATGATANTGCCAGCAGCAAGGTAGGCCTTTTGTCTGCAAGGTCCCTGGCCAGGAAGGGGCCTTGATCCTATACCAGAAGATCCATCCTTCCAGAGGGCAACTGAAGGAAGATATGGGCAGGTGCCAATGCAAGAATTCCTCCAACAATCTGAAAAACAACATGATAACACCAGAACCCAGCAAACACACAACAGGAAGACTTGAACACCCTAATCCAGAAGAAGTAGAGTCTTATTCTTTCTTATGAATTCTCAGCCTTAGCTTGGCTTGTTTCTAGCTATCTTTTCTTAAATTACCTCATCTACCTATTGCCTCTGGGCTTTTATATTTCTCTATTTTATATACCTTTCTTTCTTTCTTACTCCATTGCTGGTTGTGTAGCTGTATGGCTGGCCCTGATGTCCTCCTTCTCCTTTCCTTGGCTCTCCATTTTCTATCCTCCCAGATTTCTCCTATTTATTCTCTCAGCCTGCCAACCCTGCCTATCCTTTCTCCTGCCTTCCTATTGGCCATTAAGCTCTTTATCAAACCAATTAGGTGCCTTAGGCAGGCAAAGTAGCACAACTTCATGGATATAAACAAATGCAACGTAAAAGAATGCAACACATCTTTGCGTAATTAAACACATGTTCCACAGTATAAACAAATGTACCACATCTTAAAATAATATTCCACAACATACATATTAGAGAAAACATGTAATATTTGTTTTCTGGGGTCTGGTTTATCTTACTCAAGATGCTTATTTTTAACTCCATCCATTTATCTGAAAATTTCATGAAATTTTATTGTATTTAAGTTGATGGACATCTAAGCTGTTTTCAATTTTTGACTGTCAGGGGCCAACCTTGATAAAAATAACCTTTCTCCAGAGTAGAGGTGTGGGAATTTAGAAATATAGTAAAGAATATGAAGACTCAAATGAAAATAATAAAACAAATATATAGGATAGTATTGGGGGGGAATTTTAATTCATCTGTGTTTAATTTCCAACTGCTTAAAATACCCTTGATCCCAAAAGGTATGAGTAAGACAAAAGACTGCAATAACCTGATACAAGGAAATGAACAGACCAATTGAAAATCATGGGCTACATTCATAGTTAAACATTTTGTTGCTAGGACAAAACAAGTCAGCAAGTCATGCTCATGCCCTAGACCATAACACTCTATAGGCAAACCACTCCCTGGGTGGAATCACAAATTATCTCCATAAAGGGAGCTGGAACTTAGTTGGATCCTTAGACTCTTGTTTGAGGTAGGAACAGACCTACTTCTCTATTCCTGTGAGGTCTGGCAATTAGCTACACCTGTTGACAATAACCATGAGAGCAGGACTCAACTGATTTACAACTAGGTGTCTGAGGTAGAAGCACAATAACCTTGGAAACAAATCCCAACTCTCTTGACCTTTGGTCAGCATAGAAATAGGCTCATAATTTTGGGCCTGCACACTGACTACTAAGAATACAGCAGCGATGAATGTGGATGAGCAAGTATCTATAGTAAAATGTAGTGTCCTTTGGGTATATGCTCAAGAGTGATATACATGGATCTTGTGGTAGATTAGTTTTCAGCTTTTGAGCAACCTCTACACAGATTTCCATAGTGGTTGTACCAGGTTTCACTCCCAATGAATAAGTGTTCCCATTTCCCCATAGCCTCCCCAGCATGTGTTGTCATCTGTTTTATTGATTTTGGCCATTCTGACTGGGATAGGATAAAATCTCAAAGCAGTTTTGATTTGAATTTCCCTGATGACTAAGGATGTTGAGCAATTCTTTAAATATTTCTCATTCATTTGTATTTCATCTTTATTGAACTGTTAGTTTCATACCCCATTTTTAAAACTGTACATTCATTTTCTTGATGTTCAGTGTTTTGTGTTTTGTTTTTATTTATTTATATATTCTAGATACCAACCCTTTATCAGATATATAATTGATTAAAGTTCTTTTCCCCCATTCTGTAGGATGCTGCTTTGTTTAAAAAAAAAAAAGTTCCCATTTATTAAGTCTGGTCTTAATACCTATGCTATAGGTGTTCTGTTTAGAAAATCTTTTCCTGTGCTTTGAGTTTAACCCTACTCCATAATTTTTTTTATCACATTCAATATATCTGGTCTTTTGTTGAAGTCCTTGATCTAGTTGGAGTTGTGTTTTGTACAGGGTGATGAATACGGATCTATTTTCAATCTTTTGCATATAGTGTGGCCAGCACCATTTGTCTGAAATGCATTTATTTGTTTATTTACTTGCTTGTTTATTTATTTGGATGGCCCTTTTGAGACAAGATTTCTCTGTGTAGCTTTGGCTATGCTGGAATTTGCTCTGTAGAACAGGCTGGCCCCAAAGTTACTGAGATCTACTTGCCTCTGGCTCTGGAGTATGTAGCACAAATAATAAAAACCCAGAGACAGATATTGGGGTTCAACCTGAAGATCAGAAAAACAAAGCAACCAGCCACTAGAGAGACCTTTTATCTCTCCCAAATCTTCAGACTGAAAGGTCCAGATCCTTTCTCCATGAATCCTCAGACTCCACACTCCACTGAGTTCCTGTCTCTTTCCCTTTATATTCCTCTCTCTGCCAGACCATATGGCTCCTATCTCCACCTCCCTACTGCTGGGATTAAAGGCACGTGATTCTAAGTGCTGGGATCACCTTTTTGTTTGAGCTCTGTTCTCTTTTAGACGGATTTAGTCTAGTGTAGCCCAAGGTGGCCTTGAACTCACAGAGATCCCTCCATCTCTGCTTCCTGGGATTAAAGGTGTGTACAACACTATGGCCGGAACTCCTCAAAACACTCAGAGACTATTCTCAGTCTTCCAAGACTGGGTATTAATTTTTCGATTTTACCATCATTTACTTTCACAGGGCTCCCTGAGAAGAACGTCGCCCCCATGACAGCTGGAAGCAATTTTGGAGGACGCCATCCCCTCTCCCAGCAAAGTTACCCTCAGGTTTAGGGACATTGCTTAGGGGT
>LOEQ01000267.1:511804-528320 GCA_001685075.1 Bramus lutescens | reverse complement strand
TAACTCTCACATCTTGCTTTAACCCATATCTAGTAATTTGTGTATCACCACGGGATCGTGGTTTACTGGGAAGATTCTAACCCACGTCCATCTTGGGCCAGAGCTTCATGGCATCTGCCTGACTGTGCTTTCTTCCTCCCACAGTTCTGTTTGGTGTTTGGTCTGTTCTGTCTATCTAAGCTGCTGTCCTATCAAAAGGCCAAGGCAGTTTCTTTATTTAACCAACGAAATCAACACAAAACAGAAGACACTCCTACATCAGGAGAAAGGACAGGGTTTTGGAAAACTGAGAATTCTTGTTTGGAAGTATAAAATGTAAAGACTGCAACAGGAAGCTGCAGGGCTTATGAGTATGGAACTCATTAGAAAATTGGTTTAGTTTAATCAATGTAGAAGTCATTAATAGATACTATTCTATCATTTGCCATGACCTGTTTCATCAAAAGTAAAAGACATGATGTAATTGCATATGAATTAATGTTGGTGCTTTTTTACATCTTTTATTTTTTGACAGTTCTGGGTTGTTTCCTCTACTTGCCAATGCTGCTATGTCTGTGAAACCAGCACTGCTCAGTTTGTATGAGATATATTACCTGCCTTTGGGAAAAACTCTGAAACCTGGTCTCCAAGGATTGCTGACTGGTATTCTTCCTGGCTTAGAAGAAGGATCAGAGTATTATGAGAGGTAACATGGTATTTGGTCCTCCTTGGTTCTACAGATTATGGATTAGTCAGCAACCATCCTTAACTGGGTTTTAGCACCACAAAATTAATTTTTCTAGATACATCAACATAACACATTAAGATTTCAGTAACATCAGCCTGGAGAGATGGCTCAGCAGTTTAAAGCACTGGCTTCTCTTGGAGAACATCTAGATTATATTCCTAGCAGGAAACTATAACTCCAGTTTCATGGAATCTGATGACCTCTTCTGGCCTTCCTGTGTACCAGGCATGCAGGCAAAGCATCCATACACACATAAAAAATAAAAGCTAAGAAAAAAAATTATTGGAGCTAGAGAGAAGGCTCACGGATTAAGAGCACTTGCTGCTTTTCCAGAGGACCTGTGTTCCAATTCCAGTACCCACTTGGAGGTTTTCATGCATCTGAAACTCCAGTTTCAGATTTAGCATCATTTTCTAGTTTCCACATGTGGTACACAGATGTACATGCAGAAAAAGCAGACAGACATATAAGATTTCAATGGCAGTAAAAATTGCTGTAAAGTATCTCTTTGGAGCTTAGAAACACTTTTTAATATTTCCTAATTGTGTTCCATTTCCTCATCTGTAAATGAAGCATAATACTTATCTCTGTGTCACTGTAGTAATGAAACCAGTCCAGTGCTTTGCACATATGTGTAATTCACTCAAAAAATTATGACCCATAATTTAAAATAATGATACAAAAAATAGAGTAACAAATAATGAAGAGTACAAAATGGGGCCCTATAACAACCCTGTTTGAGCTGCTAATAGGAGAAAATATCTTAGTACCAGTGTGCTGCCTTTCATTGACTGTTGCCTTGACATTTCATACTTAGTGTTAAGAGAAGGATCTGTTCTATTTTGGAACTTATTGTTCTTTTGGTTTGTTGTGTTGCTTTGTCTTGTTTGTTTTGTTTTTGTTGGTTTGGTTTGGTTTTTGTTTTTTTTGAGATAGGGTTTCTCCATGTAACTTTGGCTGGCCTCAAATATGGAGATCCACCTTCCTCTTCCTCCTGAGTGCTGGGATTAAAGGTATGTGCCGCACCCACGCAGCAAGCCTATTGTTTTCTCAGAGCTAGTAGCTACAGACAGTGCATGATGCCCTTATATCATTGCTAGAAAAAGAAAGAAACTGAGTTTAGGTGGCAAAAATAGAAAATCCTAAGTTTAAGTTGTGAGTAGATGTAATGATTGAAACTTAAGTAATTTAATCAATTACTCTAGTGTATTTAAATGATTTCAACAATACCAAAAGAATCTAATCCTGAAAATACTGGATTATCTTTAGAGTCTAAACTGAAAAGAAAAGAAAAGAAAAAATATATATATAGTCAAAACCTAAAAGCTTAATTTCTTTTTAAGAATTTTCTTTTCTGTCGTTATCATTGTCGTGTGCCTGATGTGTATGGAAGTTAGAGGACAACTCTGTGCAAGTGATTCTCTTTTACCTTCATGTGGGTTCCAGAATGGGAGTCATACTCTTCAGGCTTCCATGTCAAGTGCTTTACCCCGAGCCATTTCTATGACCCATTATATTTGATATTATTAGTTTACCTATTTGCTTATAATTTTAGAAGTATAATATAAAAGTATGTCATTTAGTTTAGAAGTAAGTTTTAAATTATTCCCTTAAGGGAGGTATATAATCAGTGCCATTTAATTCTACTAGTTGTAATTAAAATTTTGTAAAGAAATTAGGTAATCTTCTTTCTTGTTATAGTGTCCTATGATTTATGTTTTGCTAAGTATTCTATATGAGTACTATAAAATGTTTATAAATGTATAATTTTAATGCATAGATAAACTGAAGACAAAGATTAATGTTACTATTAAGTCATTATCAGAAATCATCTGGCTCTGCTATAATACAATAGACTTCTATATATTGAATTATTTTGTTTAAAGCAAGTCAGTCATTAATGTCCTTAGCTTAATTTTTGTCAAAGGTCTCATTCACTTATATTATTGTGAAATGTATGTTGTGATTGCAAAAAGAATGAAGCATTTCAAAATGTGTTTTTAGGTCTTGTAGGAAGTCAGCATAGGTATGCTACGATTGGTTAGCTAATTTTACATATGTGACATTATTGCTTACAGCAATTTAACAACCTGCTGAAGTAGACAGGTGCTGTTCTCTGCATCTTACAGATGGAGACTGAATTGAAATGATTACATTTATCCAACTGATACACAGTGGAATCAGGACTTGGACCCCCTTCTCTGACTTTTGAAGGGTCTTCTTCCAGACTAGCTCATTTGTTTCCAGAGTGGAGCAATGACTGTGCTGTGGATGGTGTCATTTCTTTTGGAAGAGAATAATGATTTCTCATATCTGACACTGAGTGTTTCCTTCTTTCACCCTTCTGTTGTGCACCCCAGAACAAACACACTGCTGGAAAAGGTTGCTGCTGCAGTAGAACAGTCGGCATTCTACAGTGCACTATGGGGCAGTCTGCTCACCAGTCCCGCTGTGCGCTTACCCGGAATCACATACGTTCTGGCCCATCTGAACAGGAAGCTTTCCATGGAAGATCAGCTGTATATAATTGGCAGTGACATTGAGCTCATGGTAGGTTGTCACATCAAAAGTGTTTCTCTAGAACCAGGCATTCCAGACTATTCTGAGGGTTATACCATGGGCAGCATTCCTATTTTCATGCAGCTTGCCATTTTTCATCAGAGAAAGCTAACTGCCAAAATACTGAATATTATTGATATTTTAAAATATTAATATTTCGTGTAAAAGACATTATTATTTTTGCCTGTTAACCTTTTTTCAAGTAAATTCATGATTTTTATTGTTCCTGTCTTGCTTACTAATAGAACACTGCTACCATAGCTACATTTATTACAATAGCCTAAAATGGACCTTCAATCTTACTTTTCTTTATAAGAAAGATGAATTTTAGACAAAATGATATAGCTGAATTCTGCATAAGGTTTGAGGAAGAAGATGTAAACCAAAGCAAACAGTGAAAAAGAGAATAGCACACTGACTGTGTTCTTACGTTCTTTCCAAGATTGTTAATGGAAGAAAATATTTATACGATGCTGTAGTCTTAAAATGAAGGAGGAATTTATTTTCAAAACTTCTTAAATGTTTTTTGATTAATCTTGTTTTCCATATGATTATATGACTGATATTTAATGTACAACTTTGTTTAGTGTCTTAGCTAGGGTTTCTATTTCTAAAAAGAGATTCTATGACCTCGGCAACTTTTATAAGGAAAACATTTGAGGGGGCTCACAGTTTCAGAGGTTCAGTCCTTTATCATCACGACATGGAGCATGGCAGTATGGAGACAGATGTGATGTTAGAGGAGTAGCTCAGAGTCCTCCATCTTGCAGAAAACAGGAAGTTGACTGGTCAGTATTCAAAGCATAGGAAACCTCAAAGCCTGCCCCTACAATGACATACTTCCTCCAACAAGGCCATACCCACTCCAACAATGTCATGCCTCCCAAGAGTGCCTCTCCTTATGAGATTATGGCGGCTCATTACATTCAAACTACCATAGTTAGATTTCATCAAGTATTGCTTGCATTCACTAAAATTGGGCCATCTTACATGTATGAATTTTCATATATACATGCAATGTATACAATCTCCTAACTGCTACTATAAAGAAGACTAACAAAATTGTATCACACCAAACAACACTAGACCCCTTGTGGCCACTCCTTTCCTGTTTTTAGATCCTTGAAAACATTGTTTGATTTCTGTTTTTAGTTCCACTCCATCCAGACTGTTAATATGAGTTTAAACATACTGCTTACACCTGTGGGTGTGGTTTATTCACAATTTATAACACAGTGGAGTTTAGTCCATGTTTCTGTGTGTCGTTTGTTGCTTTATGTTGCTCCATATTCTCTTATTATTAGTACTGTAGTGTGATTACTCTTTCATTAGTCAGTGGACATTCGACTTACATCCCACTTAGAGCAAGTATAAGTAAAGCTGCTGGTGCAACATTTGCACAAACATGCTGTGTGGACATGTAATGGGGCATAGGGTAAAAGTCATTGATACTGACGGTAACATTTGCGTGTGTGGTGCTCTCTGATGGGCACAGTATATATTCTCTTTCTTATTTCAGGTAGAAGCAGTAAGTACTTCAGTGCAGGACTCGAGTGTACTTGTACAGAGAAGCACACTGGACCTCATCCTCTTCTGTTTTCCATTCCATATGAGTCAGGTAAAACTTTAATGCTGATGTTTTCAACAAAGACCATATATAGAAAACAAATTCCTTCTTGATGAAGTAGAAACTGTATTTTAAAGAAAAATACTAAACTGTTTGATGAGAATATAGTAAATGAAGGAGATTATTTTATACATTTCAAGACAATTCTAAACTTTAAGAAGCAGGGAGTGCTCATTGCTAACTCTTAAATAAGCAACCTTTAGACCAAGGCCTTCAACCCAGCTAACATCTGACTGATGTTACCTTATTTTTACTTTGGTGGCTCCACCATTACATGCCAGAACATTAGAGGAGTTAGCCCATTGTTTGAGAACCAAATATTTGCCAGGCGGTGGTAGGGCACACCTTTAATCTCAGCACTTGGGAGGCGGCAGAGGCAGGTGGATCTCTGTGAGTTCAAGACCAGCCTGGTCTACAAGAGCTAGTTCTAGGACAGGCTCCAAAGCTACAGAGAAACCCTGTCTTGAAAAACCAAGGGACAAAAGAACCAAATACTTAGTGCCTGTCCCATTTGCTACTGATTTCACTACAGATACAAGCAACTGACTTGACAAATCACAAATGAAGTGTGTCATTACTAAGATTTAACTTAATCAATATCCTTAATTTGAAAGAAATGATATAAATCTTTTAAAATAATAAACTTTAATTAAAAATGAGACTTAAAACACCAGAATATATACATTCAGAATGGTGGAACCAAATACCATAAATAATAAGATACAGAGATTTTCTGCTTTGAAAATTAAATTTATACCAGCTGTAGTAGCGCATGCTTTTAATCCAAGTACTCAGGGGGCATAGGCAGGTGCATCTCTGGTTTACATAATAAATTCCAGGACAGTTAGAGCTACATAATAAGATCCTGTCTCAAAAAAATAAAATATATTTCTAAAATGGGATTAGCAGGAAGGACTTTGTTTTTCTTATAATGACTGCTAGTTGAGAGCTCAGCGGTTTTTCATTTAACTAAATTTTCTTTACTACTTTACTTTCAGTTTTTTAACTACTTCATTTAATTTGAATAAATAATAATTGAAGAGTTTTATAGTTCATCGAGTACATTATCACTGGTTGACATATAAACCACTTCTAGTTTCTATTTTGAGACTCACTCTTAACCATGGGCCTTTTTTCTGCCCTTTGGATTTTCACATTTCCCCTATTGGGAAAATTCAGTGTAAACTAAGCTTGCCAAAGCTGTAGCATAGTGGTGACTGAATGGACCATAGTGTGGAAACGTTTTTAAAGTCTTGTAAAAGAAAACAATGAGTCAAAGCAATGTGGATAACAACCTAAATAGGTACACATAGGAAGAGCATCAGTGACCTTTGATCTTGACCTTTCTTCCTGTTGAAACATTCTGTATTAATAATCCCTCCATCGAGAGGCTCCTCCACAGCATCCAGGAATTAAGTTTTAGGCTTCAACTGATAAGAGCTTAATTTGTAATTTCATTAGCTCAGCGATGAAAACTAAACCTTCCCCATACTTTCCTACTCTCCCTTCTCTCTATCCCTGCCAGCCAAAATTCTACCAGACCTCCTATGCTGTGTTTCAGGAAAGCAGTGGTGTGTTACGCAGTCTTTTGATGTTCACTTCTCTCTGCTACTGTTGCAGTTCTAATCCTCCCTTACTGTGTGTGCTACATTTATATAAGGCTCCGAGGCTGGTATAGTCATCTTTGTTCCCCACTTGACCTTTTTTCATGTCTTGTGTGTAATAAATTCTTAGCAAGTTTTGATTTTAATTGTAACTTAACAGAGCCTTCATTTACCTACCTCAAAAATATGATTGCTGTTATGCTGTGGATGGACTGGTAGACTTCTTTAACATACTTCAGGTAAAGCTGACCTGAGTGTCTTCTATTAAATGTTAGCTGAGATTATAGTGATCTTTTACATATTGCAAAATATGTAGTGATGTCCACAATATTTACAAATGGCTTCTTAGCCATACATTTGGTAATGGTGGCACATGTCTGTAGCTCCAGCTTTGAGGAAGCTAAGGCAGGATTGCAAATTCAATAGACTTTGTGTCTAAAATGAAAAAAAAAATTAAATTCTTATCTGGGTAATAGCTCAGAGGTAAAAGCTTCAGGCCCTGAGTTCAGTCTGTAACATGTTTTATGTTTTTATATGATGTTTTCAAATATATGCATAGAGAGGAGGAGAGAAAAACATTGTAGAATGGCTGAATTGAGCTAACTCATGTGTTACTTCACATGCTTATTTTCTGCAGTGAGAACACTTTAACTTTGAGTACAGCACATTTTAACTATGGTTACCGTGATATAGTAGATTTCTGAAAATTCCTCCAGAAATTGAAGTTTTATAGCTTTTACCATGTCTTCTGTTCTTTCCTGTTTGAGTTTTCTCCTCAGATAAGATGGGGAGACATTGGTGCTTCCAAGATTTGGGGACAGTGCCTATAATCTACATGTCTGCTAGTTAGGAGATAGCATAGGAGTTCTCAAACTTTTGGTTGCAAGATGCTATTGCATGCTTAAAAAGTATTGAGGATCTCAACAGTTTCTTGATATAAGTTAGTACTATCCATATTTATTGTATAATTTTTAAAAGTCTACTGATTTATCTGAAAATACTGAGTTATCTTACCAGCATGAATAACATTTGTAAAAGTATGTTATATAAAAAAGGAAGGAATGTAAGAAAGAAATTAGTGAGTAGAGTTTCATATTTTTGTCAATCTCTTTAATAACTGGCCTGAAAGCTCATAGCTGCTTCTTTTTAGTTGATGTATAAAGAAAATAAAACAAAATAAAAACAACTCTCACATTGATCTACTGTTTGAAAATCAAGGAATCATTAGTATGTTCTGTTAATAAGTTCACACTCTTTGATACTATACCAAAGTTATATCTGCTGTTTTACAGTTAATTGCAATATGTAAATATAAATCAACTTTTAGAATTCTCTTCTGTTAAACAGTCTGCACTTTTACTCATATATGATTTTGCATCATCAAGTTTGGTTATTTATAAAATGATGGTGTACTCAGCTGGGCAGATTGTCCATATATAGACCCACCACTATATAAAACTAAACAATCACATTTGTTGCCATTACCACTTATATGTATAACCTTTTTTCATCACTGTCACCTGATGTGAAGCATCTTAAGGGAAGAAAGGTTTATTTTAGCTTACTCTTCCACAGAGATTTCAGTCATTTTAATAGGGAAGGGATGGCAGCCAATGGAGCTCAATACATGGCAATAGGAACTTGCTGCAGCAACTGTGCATTCAAAGTCCAGCTCCCACTCACCACCTCCACCAGCTCATCTGTACCTCCTGAAGACCCCAAAGTAGAACATGAGCCTGGAGGCAGGTGTTTCTGGTTTAAGACACTGTCTTTAAAAGCAGTATTTACATCATTTATTATGGGTGTGAGTGTGTGTGTGTGTGTGTGACCACAGCACTGATGAGGAAGTCAGAGGACAATTTGTAGGATTCAATTCTCTTAGCATTTATTGTAGATTCTGAGGATTGAGCTCATGTTATCAGGATTGGCAGTAGCCATCTTTACCTATTGAGCCATCTCACCAGCCCTTAACTATAACACTTGGTCAGTAANAAAAAACTTAACCCTTCAGGCACAGTCCTAGTTGTCCATCTTTTGTTGAGCCCAATGGATGACTGATCAGTCATCCCCAAACTGTTCCCAAACCCAAGGTTTAATCCAGATTGTGCATCCTGTATACCAACCTAGTTTGGTCAGCCACCTGACTTTAGCCCACTCATGCCACATCCAACCTTCCAGGCCTTACCTCAGGTGTTTATCGTATGCCAGGTCCAGTCTGTCTTAACCCAGAACCCACATCTGGACATGAGTCAAGCCTGGTGAGTCACTGGCACCTAATATGCCTGAAACATCTTCAACCCTCAGCATGTGCACAGCCTTTTTAACATCCTAGCCTGAGGTGTAGCTTGCACCTCTCTCAACTGGTCAAAATGCAAAGAACAGCTGATCATGGGTGCCTGGCCCTAACTGATACAGATATAACACAACCCCTACACCTAAAGCTCATAGAAGGTCATGAAAGAGGTGGTGGAAAGATTTTAAGAGCTTGAGGATCAGGACATCCGCTTCAAGATTGTGTCTTCTAAATATGACAGGGAAGCTGTACGCATGCAATTTCAACAACATGCTTGCCTAATCAAGACCTGAACAGTAACAGCTCTAATTGACATGCCTACGTAGATGGTGGAATTTCACAAGGCCCTGCCACTAGATGAAGAGCCACAGGCAATTAATGACTGCTGAGAGAAGTAGAATCAGTTTTTCCCAGTTAGTTTTCCAGTACTGAGTGGTCACCCTAAAAACATACATACACATACAAAAAACACTAAATGGATTCACAAGGTTGTTATTGATATATTTATTCATTTATAACAGCTAAAGATGCATTGTGGGCTGGAGAGATGGCTCAGTGGCTAAGATCACTGGCTGCTCTTACAGAGGTCCTGAGTTCAACTGCTAGCAACCACATAATAGCTGATAGCTATCTGTAATGAGATCTGGTACCCTCTTCTGGCCTGCAGGCATACATGCAGGCAGAACACTATACATGTAATAAATAAGTCTTTTTAAAAAAAAAAAAGATAAAGAAGCTATTAGCTGGAGAAGTAGGAGGTTGGACTTGGAGGGAGGAGAGGAAGGTAGAAATGACGTAAATACATATGTTCATATATATGAAGCTTAAAAAAATTAAGTACTGAAAAATTTTTAACTCAGTGTCTTGAAGCAGTGTAACTTCAACACACAAAGTATTCTACAATTTAATTAGCTTTCTTTTGAAATTTCCAATATTATTATTTATACCAATATTGTTTTCATTTAAGTGACAATACCATGTTGTTTAAGGAGGGACTACTAAATGCCAAACTCTAAAATATCCCCTATTTTATATTGGATATAGCCCAACATATTATAAAGAAAGACCATAGTTTGGCAAAAATGGTATTCTGGGTTTTTTTGGGGGGGGTAGGGGGAGCTTTTCAGTTCTTAACAGTAAGACAACCCTTCTACATTGTATAATTTCAGTATACAAAATAGTAGAAGTCATAAACTAAAGAGTGTACCTTGAGTGTCAAGCTCAAGTTTCAGTAGCATTCTTTTAAAAGACCTGTGAACTGTCTAGTTTCCTTCCTTCTTTCCTTCCCTTCTATGTACTGGAATTGAATCTAGGGTCTCCTGCAAACACATCTACCACTGAGCTATACCATCAACTTGTTTTCTTTTTTTGCTGCTGTTTTTATTTTTCTCCAAGAATGTGGCAGCGAAAATACAAAGATTATGAGTATGGTAGATGCTTCTACTCACCTGCTTTTCATACGGATATGCCAGATTGTTTAGCTTGCTTCTTACGTATTGGGAGAAATGACGACATAGCAAAAGAAAAAGTAAATACATTTAGACATTATATGATGTTTTCTCTATGTATGTTACGTAGCTGGTTTTCACCCTGTAAGCCACCTAGAATGGCACCTAGGGATCACATTTGACAAGTTTTCTGGCTTACTGACAGTATCTGTAAAGAATGGGCATAATTTGTCACCTGTGGATGACCTGTATTCTATATCATCTCAGCTATCACTAATTCTGGGGATGATTCCCTTTCCATAACAGGAAGATTGTATAGAGAGGGTTTGCTGTGATTAAGGAAAGGTCAGGTCTGTAGTATTACCCAAACATTTTATTTTCACTGTACTTTTGGACCTTATGAGGTTCAGATACTTTTTGTTGTTGTTTCACTTTTTAATGTATATGACCATATTCCTGCCTCCAACTCCTCCTAGATCTAATCCCCTTCCCAACCCATCAATTTCTGTGTCGTCCTCCCACCCCCAGCCAACTCATTCAATTCATTCTGTGCTGCCTGTATACTCCTGAGTGTAGCCTTGCACTGAAGTAGGGTTGACCTTGTAAGCCGTTCACTGACTGCCCTCTCCCAGAAAGTGAGCTTCCAACTCCAGCATGGAGAGGGGGATGTGAGCAGAGTCCCATCTCTAGTTACAGAGCTACTGGCAAATGAGAGCTGCCGGGCACTTTTTTACAGAGTAGTTTTAAATTGGTCAGTTTCCAAGATCAGATTTTAAGATTCCAAGACTACACATTTAAGTAATTACCCAGTGATGTTCTTTTGAAATTCATATTTTATGTGTGCTTCAGTTGCACATGCACAGACAACTTTTAGGAGTTAGCTCTGTCCTTCCACCTCTCAGGTCATCAGGTTTGCATGACAAGAACTTTAACCTCTTGAGCCCCCAGAAATACCCTTAATGTTAACAAATTTATTAGCAATCTTCCATCTTTTCTTTTAATATTTAAAATATCACATTAAAGCTAGAGGGAAAAAATCTGAAGGAAAAAGTTAAAGCTATTTATTAGAACAAAAGGACTCTATTTGGATTTTATTTGTGGATTTTTTCCATCTTTGAGATATTACAAATAGAATTTTAAAAAGAAAAAAGAAAGAGAAAAGAAGAGGACTGATTGCTGCTAAAGTCTTCCTGAAGATTTTCAAGTGCACTGCTAGTGTTGAACTGTTTGTCCTCTTTACAGTCCTTGTTTGTGTCAGATTGTGCTGTTGATGGAGAGGAAAAGAGAACTTTAAACATAATGCTAGAGTGAGTGAGTTATGGTCCCAGCTGTAAAACTGAAGTTGGAATTGGGCAGCTGGGCACAGTGGCACACACTTACTAGGGAGGTAGAGGCAGGCAGAAAGAACAGAAGGTCAGAGTGGAAGTTGAGGGCCATCTTTTACTGCTTAGGGAGTTTGAAAACAGACTTGTAAGCTCTGTGAGACTACCCAGAAATAAAACTGAGTTATGCTACCTTTCTTCCTGTTTCCTCACATCTGAACTAGAAGTAATAGCTCCTGTATTTGAAAGATTAGATGAAGCAATGTTATGTAAAAACACCTCTCTTACACTCTAATGTTCTAAGCAAACTTCAAGGTATTCCTATTTTAAAAGAGTAAAAACAGTAGTATATCTCTGTTAAGTATAAATAACTACATTCCTTTTTCAGGCCACTCGACCAGATATGGTCAGGATTTTGTCAGCAGCCCTTCACGTAGTACTAAGGAGGGATATGTCCCTGAACCGAAGACTTTATGCATGGCTTCTTGGTACGTATCTAATAAATATGCTTATGATTGACAAAAAAGAAGACTTGTCATGAATAACTGTTCTGAAATTGTATGAAGAAACTAAATATTTATGTGTAAAAGAACAATAAAAATAAAATACTGTGCCAGAAATATGGCTCTGTGGTTAAGAATGTCTGCTGCTCTTCTCGAGGACCAGGGTTTGGTGCCAGCACCTGTATCAGATGGCTCAGAACCACCTGTAATTCCAGCTTCAGGGGTTCCTGTGCCCTCTCCTGGCCTCCAAGGGCACATGCACTCATATAGCACACACACATGCACTAAAAATCAATCAATCAATCTCAGGTGGGGGGACTATTAATGATGACATATTTAATCAAATTTCAAAACCCTCTTAAAGGGGCTATTTGAATCCATAAAATCATGTTCACTTTAGCAAGATGTCTTTCCTGTTACACATTATACTTAATGTTAGTATAGTAAAAAGATTAAATGAATAGACAAAATAAGAACAAAATTTCCAAAACTTTCAAATAATCGAGGACTCATAAGTAGTAATTACCACTGTCTTACAGATGACATCATTGTGAGTGTGTATACATAAGCCATAGAGCATTTATTATGTGCATGTAATCTTCTACCTTTGTATGAATGTTTTGTCTGTCCTCACAATCTCTTACTAGAGTGAAAGGACATTTGATGACTTTCCTTAGATATTGTAAATCCCCAGTTATTTTACTGTAAGATTTGGGGTAAAATAAAAAGATAACTTTGGAAGGATACTATTAGACTCATCTATTGAATTGGTTTCCCTTTATTAAACTATCTAAAATGGTCTCTCTTGCTGACACTGAATGGGCTACTAATTGGGTAAGTATTTAGTGCTGTTTTTGAGCTATTTTAGCATTTAGTGAACAACAGTTTTCAGGTTTCCATTTTAATTTTGTGATTTATTCCCATGGAGGTTTTGATAACAACGGTGCTATCATAGGACCCAGGAGCACAAGACACAGTAATCCTGAAGAACATGCCACTTACTATTTTACAACCTTTTCAAAGGAATTATTAGTCCAGGTAATGACTGTTTCCATTATTCTTTGCTTACTTCCTGTTGAAAAGCCTGGCAAAGTCCTGTTTTAATTGAATTCATAATTGAAGAAGTCAGGACAAGACTCAAAAACTTCCAAAAAAAATAACTGTAATAGACATAGAAGTACAGCACAAAGGTGGTCATAGCTGGACTCGACAGGAGGACAGCTTTTCACCTGTCTGCTCTGTGAAGATTGTAGCATTTCAAAAGGTGCCCATGAGACCATGTTTCCTGTGAAACTTTGGTTGGATTGGACTTTTGCAGGTTAGATATGGTAAGACTGCAACACACATAGAAACATTAAAATTATCCATTTATTTCCTATTATATTTATTTAAGGTGCATCAAAATGCTCTAAGAAAATGTATCAAGAAAACATGATTGCTCAAGCATTTTTCTTCATTTACTTATTTGATTTTGAGATAGGATCTTGCTGTATAGCTTAGGTGGTCTTGAACTCAGGACCTGCCTGCTTCTGCTTCTAAGGTGCTAGGATTACAAGTGTGTATCATAAGCCCAGCTTGAAGCATTTTTAAATGCAGGAAATTATACACTGAATTTTAAATAGCTAAGAAGATAATTACATACTATACCCATCCATGATAAGATGGCAGAGTTGAAGTTCATGTCCTAAACAAATATCTTCGTTTAGATGACCAACACTCGATTTCTCAGGACACTTCTGTTGATTCTCCTTTGTTTTTTTCCCCAATGAAAATTAATGATCTAGATTGATGCACTTGTAACTCCACACTCAGAGAACTGAAGCAGGAGGATGGTTTGTTGTCAACCCAGTCTTTGTAGCAAGGCCTTTTCTCAAAAAAAACAACAAATTAATACTTATGATTTAAATATGTTGCTTTCTCTTGGTAAATGAGTCTGCCATCTTTGTTCCTGGCAAAGAAAGAAGACATCAGTGAGAATAGTGCAGGGATGTGAATCTACATTTCATGGATATAGTTAAAAATAGTTCTTTAAAAAATATATATGTATATATATTACTTGTTCCTAAATCCCTAAATCATTAGTATGCCTTTTTTTTTTAAAGGCCATGGTAGGAATCTTACAAGTGAATGGATTTGGAGAAGAAAGCACTCTCATGCAAGATCTAAAACCTTTTCGGATTTTAATCAGCTTATTGGACAAACCTGAGCTAGGTAATATATGCTGCTGTCTCAAAAATAAGCGGACATGTGCTTTTGTGTTGTTTCATGATAATAGTAGAATGAAGACACTGGGAAAATTGCAGTGTGCTTTTAAATACAGATTCTCAGATTCTCAACAGTTTGTTAACTGAAGTTAAAGATGTGTAGCTGGCGTTTATGTCAGCATCAGACCTGTGCCTTACACTGTAGGCAGCAGAGTCAGTTTCTTAAAAGATGTTATTTCATCTCCTTTTAATCATTCACTAAAATGGAAACATTGTTGATCTGGCATAACTAACTTAGAATTTGAGGACTGGAACAGAAATGTGAGTTATATGTTTCCTTCATGAAGTCTTCTGGTTGCTGTTGCTTTCTGTGGTTTCCATCATTGTGTGCTTATTATTTATTAGATCTACTAGAAAATGAACTATAGTACTTAACATAAACTAAGAAAAGGCAATTATCTCTTATAAAGTATGTAAATTTTCTAAGTATATTCAGGTGTTTTGGCACATGCTATACCCCAGCTCTTAAAAGTGAATTTTTTGTGTCAGGAACTTCAACAGGGTCACTTTTGAGATTTTCTGTGATGGTGATGAAGCTGAGGGGACTTTTTAAAGAAGATAGTGGTAACTGTGAAGCAGTCAAACTTATCTTTCTGATTTTGAGCATTATTTAGCAACAGCTTTGATGTGGCAAAATCTACTGGATAATTGTTCTAAGAGCTGCATGGTATACCTTGCAGATGTTTCTCCAAATCTTTAAGACTGTCCCATAAGCTGGGTGGTGGTGGTGCACGCCTTTAATCCCTGCACTCAGAGACAGGTGGATCTCTGTGAGTTTGAGGCCAGCCTGGTCTACATGAGCTAGTTCCAGGCCAGTCTTCAAAGCTTCAGAGAAACCCTGTCTTGAAAAACCAAAAAAAAAAAAAAGTCCCAAAAGCTAATTATACTCTACTCATTTGGCATTAGGAAACTAAGACTCAAAAACTAAAAAGCCTGCCTGTCCAAGGTAACAGAGATTTAACCAATTTTCTAGATTATGATCACTTCTATTAGTGTGCCTCTATACTTAAAATAAACATTTATCCAATTACTTACTATTGGACCATGTTTCAAAAGTTTAGCTTTGGGGGCTGGGAAATCTCTTCATAAAGTGCTTTTTTCAAGAATACTTTAATTGGACTATTCTTCAGGTCATCATGATTTGCTAACTATAAATAACTGCTGCATATAATTATATTATAACTTCTGTATATTAATTTTAGGACCTGTAATTCTAGAAGATGTTCTAATTGAGGTGTTTAGAACATTGTATTCTCAATGTAAAGCAGAATTGGATCTTCAGATGGAACCACCCTTCAGCAAGGACCATGCTCAGTTAAGCAGGTAGATTGCTAAAAAATTAAACATGACATAAAAATTGCCTCAATTATTAATGCTTATGAAATGGACTCTAGTAATATAGATTAATATATTATTAGTAGTAATGGTTATGATATTACTTTAAAGTTTATATTACAATGAATAAAATTATCACATTCATAGTATGAAATACCATAATTAATTGCAATCACTATTCAGGCAGGTACTTTAAACAAGAGAGTAATCACCATTTGATAGTTGAATGTTTCTTAATCATATAAGTTTGAAAAATTAATTGAGTATTTGGGCTGATGAGATGACTCAGTAAGTAGAAAAAGGCACTTGGCTCCAAGAGTGAGAATAGATGATGTCACCATTGCAGTCTTCCTCCCCCTTAGACAATATTCTAGCCATGTGTAATTATGTGTACTACCCCAGTAATACTGCACTCAGTTTTGAAAGAAATGTCAGTATTTTTAATTGTTTGGTTTCTTTTATTTTTTAGTAAATTAAGGGAAAACAAGAAAACAGCCGAGCTGATTAAAACTGCGAATCTTCTTTTTAATTCCTTTGAACCTTATTATATGTGGGATTACATTGCACGCTGGTTTGAAGAATGTTGTCGGTATGTTAACGGCTTCGTTTGTTGTAGTCCAATAACATTCAAAGCTAACATTTAGCTTTTAAAATGTTCTTTTATACGTTTTTTCCTACTGAAGACTGTTAATTATTTACCCATAATCTAAATTTACTTTGTCAATCCAGGATATAAAAATCATTGCTAATATAGTCTTAGAACTGGAAAGGAGCTTAGAAATGATGATTATCCACTCCCCAGCATAGAGTGTTCCTGTGTCTGGCTTGCAGCAG
>LOEQ01000267.1:481660-497575 GCA_001685075.1 Bramus lutescens | reverse complement strand
AACTCAGGACCTTTGGAAGAGCAGGCAATGTTTTTAACCTCTGAGCCATCTCTCAAGCCCCTAGACTTAAGTTATTCAAAGAAGTGAGGTGTGACCATACAGTGATTGTCAAGAGAATTGTGTGTGGTATTTTTTTCATGTCTTATTTCCTCCCTTGTCTGTTAGAGTCCCATCTAGATGGGTCAAAATACACTTCATCAGTAACTGTCTTTGAGCATTTAGATCTTGTTAATAAGTTGAGTTTCTCAGAGGAGGAATCAGCCACAACTGTAGTCAGAGACAGTCAATTTTTTATGAAGTATTTTTGAATTTAAGTAGCAATTCAGATCCTGCAAAGGCTCAGTAGATATTTCATGGAGAGACCTATAATGCCCACTTTATATATGATAAGTCATGAGTCATTTTCCTTATCTTTTATAGACAAATCACCTTGTGGGGTCAGCTTATTTTACCCACCATTCAGTTGATGTTCAGAAAGCTGTGACTTTCAGTTCCACAGCTGGCAAATGGTCATGCTTCTATTCCATTTCTAGTGTGTTTCTGCTGAGTCAGGGGTCCTCTGTTTAGCTTTTATACCGCTTCCTGTGGATGTTCTAAGAACTTGCACTACCCTGCTTATTGCCAAAACATTCAAGTGGTAGCACTCTGCAAGCCAGTCTCTAACTATTGCCGAATTCTCATTTCTCCTCTTATTCCAGTCTCAGACTTCAACTGAGGTACCAAGCACTTTGGTAGCATTTAACTTTACTATGCATACAGCACCAAAACTTCCAAAACTTCTTCTGAAACATAACATAGTTCTGCCCTACATGGTGTGAAATGGAAGAAAAATGTTTTTGTGGTCCCTTACTCATTTAAAACTCCTCTTGGTTTCCCATCTGACGCAGGCTAGATAATTCATAAGTATTTGTTGAATTTGTACTAAAACTAAGGAAGTTATTGATACTTTAAACTATATATTATTTAAAATTTAACCAGCATAAATAAAGGGGAGTATCATATAAGGAGGAAAAAGTAATTTTAACCTGTAATTTTAAAGACTGTCTTATTTTAGAGAAAAAAAGGTAAAATTTATATTCTGTCTATTAAACGTACTTTTGTCATTAAGCTATAAATTCTAATGGTCACCTACATGATCATCTTATTTCAAAGTTCTAAGATAATAGTAAACTAAAATTTTAATCAGAAGATGCAAGTTAGTGATGAAAATAAATATTATGGTTTTTGAAGTTGGTCTGCTTTTTATATTTTTGTGTTTTTTCTCCTTTTCTATTTGTTTCATATGCCAGCAAGCCAAGTGCACCTCATTGCATCGAAAGGAAATGGTGACAAGCATCTTACTATGGATGAAATAGAGAATTTCAGCCTCACTGTTAATCCATTGAGTGATAGACTTTCCCTCCTAAGCACCAGCAGTGAGACGATTCCAATGGTTGTATCTGACTTTGACCTCCCAGATCAGCAGATGGAAATACTTCAGAGCTCTGACTCCGGGTGTTCTCAGTCTTCTGCCGGAGACAACTTCAGTTATGAAGTTGATCCTGAAAATGTAAATGCTAATGAGGATTCTCTCATGGCAAAGGCAAGCTCCCTAGATGATGACGTTCAGCAAGTCGTCTTTGACCTGATATGTAAAGTTGTAAGTGGCCTGGAAGCAGAATCCGCATCAGTTACATCTGAGTTAGAAATAGAATCCCTGCCACTAAAGAGCGGTGATTTAGATGCAGGTATAAAGGTCACGAAAAGTGACGATCAGGCCCCTCAACACAGTCAGCATTCTTTGCTGAGTGACGACAGCCCTCAGTTTGTTTCTGTGTCTGCAGAGGAAGGCTGTGAGTGTTTGGCCAATGGGATCTCCAGAAATAGCTCCTCTCCCTGCATTTCAGGAACAGCACAGACTCTCAACGATTCTTCTGTTTCCACAGAAACCAAATCTAGACAAAGGAGTCACAGTAGTATTCAGTTTAGCTTCAAAGAAAAGTTAGCAGAAAAGATCTCAGAGAAAGAAACAATTGTTAAGGAATCAGGTAAACAACCAGGTGCAAAACCTAAAGTAAAGCTTGCCAGAAAAAAGGATGAGGACAAAAAAAAAGCTGCAAATGAGAAACTGAAACAAACAAGTGTGTTCTTCAGTGACGGCCTGGACTTAGAGAACTGGTATAGCTGTGGTGAGGGCGAAATTTCTGAAATTGAGAGTGACATGGGCTCTCCAGGATCACGGAAATCTCCCAATTTCAACATCCATCCTCTCTACCAACATGTGCTCCTGTATCTCCAGTTGTATGATTCATCAAGGACTCTGTATGCCTTTTCTGCCATCAAATCCATCTTGAAAACTAACCCCATTGCTTTTGTAAATGCCATTTCAACCACAAGTGTAAATAATGCATATACTCCTCAGCTGTCACTGCTTCAGAATCTATTGGCCAGACACCGAATCTCTGTTATGGGCAAAGACTTCTATAGTCACATTCCAGTGGACTCAAATCATAACTTCCGGAGTTCCATGTACATCGAAATTCTTATTTCTCTCTGCTTATATTACATGCGTAGCCATTACCCAACTCATGTCAAGGTTGCTACCCAAGACTTGATAGGCAATCGAAACATGCAAATGATGAGCATAGAAATCTTGACTCTCCTCTTTACAGAGCTAGCAAAAGTAATAGAAAGCTCTGCAAAGGGTTTCCCTAGTTTTATCTCTGATATGCTATCTAAGTGCAAAGTTCAGAAAGTGATTCTTCATTGTTTGCTGTCCTCTATCTTCAGTGTACAAAAATGGCACAGTGAAAAAATCGCAGGTAAGAACATGGTTGCTGTGGAAGAAGGCTTCTCAGAAGACAGCCTCATCAATTTCTCAGAGGATGAATTTGACAATGGAAGCACACTCCAGTCACAGCTTCTTAGGGTGCTTCAGAGGCTGATTGTTCTAGAACACCGGGTGATGACTATTCCTGAAGAGAATGAAGCAGGTTTTGATTTCGTTGTGTCTGATCTGGAACATATCAGTCCCCATCAGCCCATGACTTCTCTTCAGTATTTGCATGCGCAGCCCATCACTTGTCAAGGCATGTTCCTCTGTGCAGTGATCAGAGCTTTGCATCAGCACTGTGCATGTAAGATGCATCCACAGTGGATTGGCTTAATCACATCTACTCTGCCTTACATGGGAAAAGTTCTACAGAGAGTTGTGGTTTCTGTGACACTACAGCTGTGCAGGAATTTGGACAATCTAATTCAGCAGTACAAATATGAAACAGGATTATCTGATAGTAGGTAATGACTGATTTTAGCTTTGTTGTCATTTTGGACATTATTTCAGCAGTAAAAATACAAAACATGGTTATTTGATGGTAGGTAAAGATTGATCTTTAACTTTGTTGTTAGTGACATTTTTCATAGATAGGTCTCCTTAAATGTCACGATTTGAGTGAAACATCGGATGCGGCTCTGGCAGAGTGGGTATTTAGCTGCATATGGCCCTCAGTTTGATCCCTAGCACTGCCACAAAGAAACAAGTGTACTAGGAGTAAATGAAATAGTGGCTGCCAGTATGTTATAAATAGTAAGCCATTTTTAAAAATAAGAAAGTTCAGCTCTAGTATTTTATTGAGTATCAATAACAGATATATACAATAGAGATGAAAGAAAACGGTTCTTTTTTCTTTCAAGCAAGAATCAAAGTTAAATTAGATGTTCTTTTGACTTAACTGA
Organism: Bramus lutescens; assembly: GCA_001685075.1. NCBI lineage: Eukaryota > Metazoa > Chordata > Mammalia > Rodentia > Cricetidae > Bramus > Bramus lutescens. The sequence goes on along the minus strand of LOEQ01000267.1, from coordinate 493,861 downwards.
GCAAAAAAGAGTTTTTCCAGTCCTTGTCCAGTATATTATCTAAATACAAATAAATTTGTAGCTGAAGTGAATATAAATTTTAAAGTATTTTCCCAATCTAATTTTGTTATTGGTTTCCCCAGTTTGGTGGTTAAACTCTGTGTCTCAGCCATATTCAGAACTGATCTGTGAATAATTAGGCAGATGTTTAGTAGACTGGTGTCTGGTTCTCCTCTAAGAAAACCTCCACTGATGTGTTTGGCATTCCCCAGTAGGAGGTTCATAGAGGCTTTATTTCTTTGCTTTGTATATTGTTCTTTAGCCAAACTCTGGTGCAGTTATATCAGCTCACTTACAGATTAGGAAATAGTAAGTCCCTGACTTTTTTTATTATTATTCATGTTTATTGAGTGCCTACTGTGTGTCTGGCATGTGCTTGACACTAACTAGTGATAAACTATAAAGTAAGCTTTCACAGACCTTCTGTTTCATACATTTTTTCAGGCCTTTGTGGATAGCATCAGTTATTCCACCAGATATGATTCTTACTCTTTTGGAAGGGATCACAGCCATTATCCATTACTGTTTGTTGGATCCGACTACTCAGTATCATCAAGTAAGATTTCAGAGACATTTGTGGTCTTCTTAAAGATGTGCCTCACTCAGTAAGTAACTGTTTTTCCTCTGCTTAATAGCTCTTGGTCAATGTAGACCAGAAACACTTGTTTGAAGCTCGTAGTGGAATCCTCTCAATCCTTCACATGATCATGTCCTCTGTGACTCTGCTCTGGAGCATACTGCACCAGGCAGATGCTACAGAAAAGATGACGGTCGCTGCATCTGCATCTGTTACCACAATCAATCTGGGAGCCACAAAGGTTAGATGACTTAAGCTTCATCTGTAGAGCACAAATATCTATTTGAGGACTTTCTTCACAATGAGTTGCTGCTAACTTAGGTTGTGCATGTGATATTCCATGAACATTGAGTAGTAAACAGTTGTGTTAATTATTTTAAGGGATGTAAAACAGTATGTTCTTTAGGCAAATATATAAAGTTGTGAAACTGTAACAGTCCAGTTTTCAGTTATGTCTTTTGTTAGAAAAAATTTCTTTGTGCATGCACGCGCTTGCTCGTTTTTCCCATCCCCAACCCTAATCAACAGCCAATCCATTTTCTTTCCATATATATTTGATTTTTCTGGATCTTTCATAGGAGTGAGTTTACATACTATTTGTTCTTCTGTGTCTAGTATCTTTCATTAGATATGTTTTTGAAGTTCATTCTTATGTTTCCCTCTTAATACATCTTAAACTGGCATTTTACTACACACTGCCCCACCAAACTCACTCTCTCTCTCTCTGTCTCCAGAAAATAGTTCAGCAGTATGTGCAGAGAATCCAAAATTTTATTGTCAAGCCTGATATGGTAGCATATGCTAATAATCGTAGGCTCACAATAAGAGAATCTATGTTTGAGGCTAGCCTAAGCTTCCTAGCAAGTTCCAGGATAGCCTGTGTAACATAGTAAAGCACTATCTCAGAAGTTTCATAGTCTTTGACTTAATAAACTAATTTAGAAGTAAATTCTAAAGTAAAGTTACGCAGTGTGTATTACAGCTTCAATGGCAACGAAGCTGCTAAGTGATAATTAAAGTAATGGATAAATTTTTTAAACAAATAAAACTGAACTTCATATTGTGTTTTCCTAGTATCTGATCAGAGTGGTAAGTTGTCATTTTTCGGACAACTAGTTTTTTTTTCTTTTAAAATTAAAATATTCATGAGGCAAGGACTTACTACGTAATAGCCCAGACTTGCTTTGAACTTCTCATCCTCCTATCTCAGCCTGCAGAACGCTGAGTATACACTACCATGCCCAGTGACTGCTGTTAATGTGCTTGAAGGTTTCTCTACTATTGTTGAAGTAAATGCTTTATCTAGTTATTAATGGTCATGTGTTTTATTTTACTTGTAAAATGCTTTAATTGTTTTAGAATTTAAGACAACAAATTCTGGAATTATTGGGACCCATTTCAATGAATCATGGTGTTCATTTCATGGCTGCCATCGCATTTGTATGGAATGAAAGAAGGCAGAACAAAACCCCTTCCCGAACCAAGGTATTATATTCATAAGTAAACATGTGGTACTTGGTAAAGCCATGCTTATTTATTTCATTTTGTATGTACTGATTTTTAAATTCTTCATTGGTTAAACTGGAAAAGTAAAAGCTTGTCTATAGCTCTTGATAATGACATATTGTGTAAAGTGTTTGTTAAAACTTGGTATCAGCCAGGTAGTGGTGGCATATGCCTTTAATCCCAGCATTCAGGAGGGAGAGACAGGTGGATCTCTGTGAGCCTGTTCTACAAGAGCTAGTTCCAGAACAGGCTCCAAAGCTACAGAGAAACCCCGTCTGGAAAAAGGAAAAAATAAATAACTTAAAAAAAACAACTTGGAATCAAGTGTGAAAGATTATATTTTAGGACTAGAAAACTAGCACAATGCTGGAGCACTGGCTTTGCATGTACAAGGCCATACATTCAACCTCAGCAAGAAAAAAAAAGATATTAGAGAGAAAAATAAGTTATGTTACCAAATTTATAACTATATTTCAAGTAGGAATTATAATGTTGTATATTTTTTAATCTAGTGACTCGGGGTAGAAAGCAAAGATTGGGGAAAGATTTTTATCTTTGCTGTTGTTTTTCATTATCTGATGTCTTTTAAGTTGTTAATGTCTCTAAGTATAACACCTATGTTGGTTTTGATTGGATAGTATGGGTGAAAATTTTATTTAGTTTGTAAGTTTTAAATCACGGGAAGGGTGTGTTTTATATGGAAATAAATCATAGTATATTAGAGTAATAATGCTATTAAATCATTTACTCTCATGCAAAATACATGATTGGTATACTTACAAGTCTCTGACGTCATTTCTTTCAGATTCCACATTACATATGTATTGACATTCCTGAAGTATGAAAAATAAACATTTCTGCCATTTTAAATTATTTTGCATATGAGGATTTAGTAATAGATGCTATATGAAGGAGAAAGACAACTTTAAAAATTTTTTAAAGTAATTGTATCTTAATTCTGTAACAAAATGAAGTAAATACCTGAAGTGAATTGTAACCTTAAAGATAAGAAATACACAGAAAGGAACTGTAAAAATTAGGGTGTGGTACTAGATATTTAATATCTTCTCGCAGAATAAACAACAAAATAGTACAAGAAATTCCTTAACAATTAAGAACTATCCCATTCAAAGGAATAATGTTAAGACAACCCTACCAACACTGGGAACTTATGGGAAAGTAGTCTGAAGATACAGTTCCATAGCAGCAACTCTTCCTGTAGACTTTGTCACTAGTCTGCAAGGCCATTAGTGATGACAAATCTGCAGGATGACAAGGAGGAGACAGCACTTTGACCTTCCAGTCCCAGGCAGAACCAAGAGGCACCCAAGCAAGAATGTCTTTAGGTGTGGGGGGAGTGCTACGGGGACTGAGAGGAAAAAGAAAATGTATGAGATTAATTACTTAAAATCTTATATGTGATTATAGGAAATTCACCACTGTCAGAACTTTTAGGGATGAATTTTTTTCGTGTGTGTGTGTTGCACAAGTATGATACAAATCTGTTACGTTAAAGTCAGCACACAACCTCATGAATGAATTGATAAAAAATGAAGCAGATCAAAAACTTTGTAGTACCTGTGTGGCGGGGGTTGGGGTGGAACAACATGGTACAAGAAGGAAACCGCAGTAGTACAGTCAGGTCAGCCATGAGTAGTTATTTGAACCTGGGCACTGATCTAAGTGCAGTCACAATAATTACTTTAAAGGATAGGGAAAACTGTCTTAGACAGTTAACCTTTGTCTTCTGACTGAGATTTCAATTGTTAATACTGAATTTGGAAAAAGAAAAAACATGAAATAGTGAAAAATAGCACTCTATGATAATATAAAGTAACCAGCAGAATGGATTGGCTCCTCCTTTAAGGTACATGGTACTTAGAATAGGCCATGATATATTGGGTTTGGTTTTTATTTTCCCTGTGACTTGTCCTATTTTATTCTGATATACTTTGTGTATGTGGTCAGAGGACAGCCTACATGAGTTGGTTCACTCTTTCCACTATTGTGAACCCTGTGGATTGAACTCAGCTTGATGGCAAATACCTTTATGCATTGAGTCATTTTGCTAGCCCTGATTTTTGATTTTTATTAAGACTCATGTATTGATTTTAAAAGTTAAATTTTATCACAAGTATTCAAGAGACATCTTTATATTAAGAAAGGGTCATAAAACAGTCCTTCTGTGACTTCTCTTAAGAGAATTACATAAGCAACACCCCTGCATAGATACTGTGACTGTGATGTGTTCTCCAGGTGATTCCTGCAGCCAGTGAAGAACAGCTTTTACTAGTAGAACTGGTTCGCTCCATCAGCGTCATGAGAGCAGAAACTGTTATCCAGACTGTGAAAGAAGTTTTAAAGCAGCCTCCAGCCATAGCCAAGGACAAGGTAAGAAAGCTTTGCTTTTGTTTGTGAATTCAGTTTCATAAATGGAGCTGATAAGAAATTTTTTGAATAGTAATTTCATTGTGCTTATCATACAGCATTCTTTTAATAAAAAACTTGGAGTTCTTTGATACTCTAATCATTCCTGCAGCCAGTTATTAACAGTTAACTGATTTTCTCTCCATGTGTAGTTCAGAAGTGTCAGAAACTGTGGGACTAGATTCCTAGTAAGGATTTTCTGTTCATTAGAAGAACACAGAAGCCTCAGATAAAAATCTACTTTGTAGGTTTCACAGCTTCCTTAATGCTTTCTTTTCCAGTGAGTTTTTAATTTTGTAAACTCCCAAAGTATTGCCATAATCACTGTTCCAGACAACATCAATTCTTGACCCTACGTAAAACTGTGCTTTGTGATTGTGAGGTCTGTGCTCCAAAGCTAGTGAAGAGAGGTATCAGGATACTGGGAGGGTGAAGAGAATGTAATGAACAGTAGACAGATACAGCATACTTTTATGTTAGGGCATATTATTTTAAGGTGTATTACTTTTGTTTATGCTGTGTAACATTTGTTTAGTGATGCTTTTGTTTATTCTGCATTTGTTTAACTCTGATAGTGTGATTCTTTGCTTATCTAAAACACCTGATCATATAATAAAGCGCTGAATGGCCAAGAGCAAGGCAGGAGAAAGGACAGGTGGGGCTGGCAGGCACCGAGTATAAATAGGAGAAATCTGGGGAAAGGAGCAAGAGAACAAGGAGAGGAGGACGCTAGGGGCCAACCACCCAGCCAGCCATGGAGTAAGAGTGAAAGTAAGATGTACAGAAGAAAAGGCCCAGAGGCAAAATGTAGTTAGCATTTTATAAGATTAGAAAAGCTGGCAAGAAATAAACCAAGCCAAGGTCAGGCATTCATAACAAAGTGTGATTTATTTGGGAGCTGAGTGGGCCCCCAAAAAGCAAAGATGACTAAAAGATATGCACGACATTTTGGCACCCAATGTGAGGAACCAACTGTTGTCCTTTTGGAAAAATTGTTTCTGCCTTTTAAGCCAAGACTGCCCTACCAGCAACTGCAGCTCTGCCACTACCAGCAGTGGCTATGCCACAAGAGCTGCTGTGTGAGGGAGTTCTGTTCCCGCAGGCACCAACTCTTTCAAAGCTACAAAGGAAACTTGCCTAAATCTCTGTCCCACTAAAGAACTCAAGATTCAAAGGTTGAGGTAGAATTCTGCTCCTCAGAAAGGCTACATACATAGCAAGTACCTCGCCTCCTCTCTTTCCAGCGTCTCTCCAGAAGCCCTGGTGCTTCTCCTCATCCCACTTAAAAACCTTTCTCCACCTGGCTCCTCCCTACCACTTCCTATCAGCTCGTTGCTGACGCAGACTCCTGACTGCAGGTGAATTTTATTCAATCAAACACATCCTTAGATCATTAAATGTTTTGGAACATAAAAGTAACACATCTTAAAATAATATTCTACAACACTAATTTTCTGATATATAGTCCAATATGCAGACACATGGCACATGCTCCCCCACACATAGGTTGACACACAGGTAAGCATAAGAACACTCTGATCTCAAGGGTGTTGTATACAAAATTAACACATATGTGGCATTTTGACAAAAATGGTTCTATAATAAATTTTACATCACTGCTTTCTTATCCTGGGTTCCTTGACATCCAGTGTCAGCTCTCATTATCTTATCCCATTATCAGTGCCATGTTGTCTAAACCTCACTTGTCCCTGTAACCTTCTGTTTCCTTGAGAGAACCACTGGAAATAGATGTGACAGTCTCTCCACTCACATTGTTAGTCTCTAACCAGGAAACAGGTCTGTGTATAGGAAGTTAGGAACTTCTCTGTTTTTTTCTGGTTTGTCCAGGCAATGCTACAAGTTCTTAATTTTGTAGATTTACCAGTCACAAATGTGAGACATTGAACCATGCCAAACAAGTATAATCATATCTTTAGGGATTATTACATATATCTAAAAATATTTGATTCTTTTGTACTTGTTGAACTGCCCAAAGAAAAGTTATGTTTGTCAAAAGTGAGTGATCTTACTTTCTTGTTGAACTAAGGGATTAAACTCAGGGCTTCATGCATGGGTCCAAATGCTCTGAAACTGAGCTCCATCCCCAGCCTTCTTATGAACTATTTCGGTGATGACCTGACAATTCTGAAAGCACTGTGGAACATTTGTCTTGACATTTTTAGTTTGCATGTGAAACCTTGATTTTATGTCGTATTTTGAAGCAGATAATGAGGTACATACATATGAGAACCAAGAATACAAAAACTAACCCTCTCCAGATGAGTGCTGCCCCTTTCTAAGTATGTTAACACCACACTTTTCTTTGTGTACTGAAAAGAATGTTTGAAGAGATAGTTGGGATGAAAAAGGGGGGGGGCAATTGGCAAATGTCAGTGAACATCAATTCCTTTTTATTTACTTTTCGCTTTTACTGATTTTCAAAGGCAGGTACAGAATATTTTAGGATTAATTCAGCACTGTCTTTTTAATATTAATCTTCCTTTTAAGAATTTCAAGCAAAAATACAAAGATATCTTTAATGATCATAGTTTAGGTGATTAAGACTTAACCAGTTTTGGACTGGTTAAGGACACTTGTTGATCTTGCAGAGGACCTTGAGTTTGGTCCCCAGATCTACATGGCAGGTCAACCACCTATAACTCAAGCTCTAGGGGAGCTAACACCTTCTGGCCTCCACAGGCACCTGCATGCATGTAGTATACATAAATACGCTAAGGCACTCACACATATACATCAGCTAAAAATTTTTAAAGTAAATTATTTTTTAAAAAGTGTTGTTTCCGTTTAGAAAGTTTTAAACGGAATCTTAGTTAATTTAACTATATTGATTTAACAGTGTACTTAAATAGACTTATATACACATATAATCTAAAAATCTCAACCTAATTCTGATGGCACCAAATCTGAGCTGGTTACAATAGTATAACTTTGATTTCAGAATGAAAGACCACTTAAAAATGACTAGAGGATTTATTTTGACAAGATAAGCCTCTTCAACCTTCTTCCTACATATCAAATATTGATAATCTACAAGTCATTTTAATGTCCATTCAATCTGTCTATTTTCTGTGTTTTAAATAGCTTTTGTATTATGAATTTTCCCTAAGTGTGGTGGAGGACTACATGGTTTTTAAAATAACAAACCAGTATTTTATTTTATTTTTTATTAAAAACTTAGAGGACAAGTCAAAGTATTTGCAACAGTGAAATAAGCAAAGGCACCATCTTTCTTCACTGTAAAACTAATTTTCTTTTGCTTATAGAAACATCTTTCTCTGGAAGTCTGCATGCTTCAGTTTTTCTATGCTTATATACAAAGGTAAGATGCTGATGTAGACCTTTTTTTAATCAATTGCCACCTGTATAGCTTCAGAAGCTACAAAGAAAAGCACTTGAGTTCTTTCCAAAAGTAGTGGGTTTGCTCTTGTTACTGTTGCTTCCTCTGAAGGGAAAGGAAGAAGCTCTACAGCAGAAATGGTGTGGCTGTTAATCCTGGGCATGCCAATGAGGGAGCTGTGTGGATCCTGCACTCCAAAGATGTGAACAACATGTGGATAATAGTGAACCTGCAGGCAACTGACAGCCTTCTCTTGCAATCATGTTCGCTGCCTCTAAACTAACTACTATTTTGATTGGTAGAGGTGAATGCACAGCAATCCATTTTGGTTGCCTTTTTGAGAAAGAAAAAGGGGGCTGGACATTTTGTTCCATGCCTTTAATCCCAGCATGCAGAAGCAGAGGCAGGTAGATCTCTATGAGCTTAAGGCCAGCCTAGTCTACATATTGAGTTTCATGATAGCTAGAGTCCCATAAATGAATAGAATAGAACAGAACAGGAACAGGAACAGGAACAGGAACAGGAACAGGACAGATGCTTGAAATTATCTTCATGTTTGGTGTTCACTTTTGCTATTAGCTGACTCTGAACAAAAGCAGTATTCTAATACAATTCTTCCTTAAGAACTTGAACCTTAATCTTCCCTAATGGAGCAACTGTATTAATTTGTGACTAACATCGATAAGTTGGGGGTTTGGCGTATTTAAATTGATGATGACTTAAAGCAAGACCTGCATGAAGTCTCTGCTTAGATACAGGTGCGTTAAAGGTTGGGCTGAAGGCAGAGGTCAAACTCAGTTTTTTACAGGTGGGAGACTGGTGTGCAGCACAGATGGACCATTGTTTAAAAGAATTAATGCAGTTATATTTTGTTTCTAACAGTATATGTGATAAGAGAGCTCCATTGCAAATTTTAAATGAAGAAATTATATCAAGTATTTAAATGTGCTTCCTTTTCTTAGTAGAAAATAAAAAATTTTTAAATTTCCATTCTTTTTTGGGGGGGCAGGGGGCGTGTTTCAAGACAGGGTTCTCTGTAGCTTTGGAGCCTGTACTGGAACTAGATCTTGTAGACCAGGCTGGCCTCAAACTCACAGAGATCCACCTACCTGTCTCTGCCTTCCAAGTGCTGGGATTAAAGGCGTGCGCCACCACCGCCAGGCAAATTTCCATTCTTTAAATGTCTATGAAAGCTTAAAATGCGGGCTGGAGAGATGGCTCAGCATTTAAGATCATTGCCTGTTCTTCCAAAGGTCCTGAGTTCAGTTCCTGGCAACCACATGGTGCCTCACAACCATCTATAATGGGGTCTGGTGCCCTCTTCTGGCCTGCAGGAATACATGCAGACAGAAAATTGTATACATAATAAATAAATAAATAAATAAATAAATAAACAAATAAATAACGCAGACAGAATATTGTATACAAAATAAATGAATGAATGAATGAATGAATGAATGAATGAATGAATGAATATTTTTAAGAGAAGTTTAAATGCTTCAGATATCTTAGAACATGTGTTAAGGGTTGTAAGAAGACATGAGAAGATTAGCGTTTACTGTGGTTTCTATCAAACTGATTTATATTTCAGAATTCCTGTGCCCAATTTAGTGGACAGTTGGGCATCACTATTGGTTCTTCTAAAAGATTCTATACAGCTGAGTCTTCCAGCCCCAGGGCAGTTTCTTATACTTGGGTAAGTAATCTCTCTTAACAATTTTGAAAGGTTAGAAGTATAGCTTGGTAGAAGAACAAATACTTATTATACAAAAGAACCTGAGTTCAGACTCCAGTGGCACACACACAAATACATCTCTATACATATGTGTACATACATACACATGCATACATGCAATTTTAATAAAGACATAATCCTCACTGTCATGATTGCTGAGGAACATGTTTTGTGTGGCATGTCATCTGTGTATCTATTCACAGGCATCTTGAGGTGCAGATCCAGACATTTAAGGTCTGTAAGTGGGAGGAAATAAGAAGGAATACAGTATATTTAGACATATACAAGATGTAGAACACAATACAAAAAGATGAGAACCAGTCATCATTTGGGATCAGTAGGGAAACAATGGGGAAAATACAGGTGAGTCTGTACCATGCTTAAAGGAACTTTGTAGAAACGGTGTGCTGAATCCTGCACAGTAATAGTCTTGAAGTTTTTGTTTTGTTTTAGTATGTTTTGTGTTCATTGGTGTTGTGGCTGCAGGTATGTCTGTGTGAAGGTGTCAGAAACTTTGGAGCTGGAGTTACAGGCAGCTGTGAGCTGTCATGTGGGTGCTGGGAATTGAACCAGGTCCTCTGGAAGAGCAGTCAGTGCTCTTAACTTCTGAGCCATCTCTTCAGCCCCCAGTCTTAGAGTTTCTAGATCTAGGCTAACAGATACCTAATGTTTTTGATTATTTGGTAAATGCTAGTCACCTTGCCTTACTAACAGTAAGCATCGCCTTGTGTAGTGTCGTTTGGGAATTCATCATAGATCTGTAATAAAAACCTGGTAAGTGAATCCCAGTGGTAAGAGTAAAAAGCCTTTATTAAAGACAGGGAGGAAAGGGATATACTAAGACAAGCTGCATTATCTGGTTTGGTGATGGTGTGTCACAGGCAGAGAAATAATAAGAAATTAGAGTGGGCAACAGGATGGGAGCTGCTTGGAAAAAAAGTTGAATTTTATTGGATAATATCGGTAATGAGTGAGAGATTGGCATGACTGCAAACTGTAAAGAGAGGATGGTGCTCCTTATGATCAGGGAGCTAGGAATTTATTTCAGCGGGAGGTGAGAAGATGTGAACAACTGATATTGGCATTTAGAAAACAGGAAAAAGACGGGAAGGGAGCAAGACAAGGAGTTATCAGGAAATATAAAAAACCAGGTTAGTCTGTGTGGCATCTAGAAACAAAGGTTAAGAAGATGGTGAGGAGTTGACTCAGTGAGTAAAGCACTTGAAATGACAGCATGAAGACCTGAGTTCTGATCCGCAGAACCTACATAAAGTCCAGTGCAATAGAGTGTATCTATTCCCTGTACCGCCGCAGTGAGAGGAGAGGCAGAGGAGAGAATCCCTGGAGCTCCGGGGCCAGCTCATGTTCTGCACACAGTGAACAATGCACCAAGAGGTAGAAGACAAGGACCCACAGCTGAGTTTGTCTTTCGAATGAACTCCACATGCTCATCATGGTGCACACATCTGTGCAAGTGAGTGCACACACAGAAAATATTAAGAGAGAGAGAGGTGGCACTTTTCGGAAGAAGTTGGAGTGATGAGGATTTGGTAAGAGGTGGGGTTGGAGATTAGAGGAGCTCTGATACTTAGTAGCAAGTAGTAAGGGTAGAACAGTTGCAAGTGTAGGTGGAGTGGAGAGGGAAGAGGACTTTTTTTTTTTTCAAAGATATTTGATCACAAGAAAAGAAAGAAATGAAAAGCAGGTAGAAAGAAGTGTATTTTAGACGATGACCTTGAATGCTAAGAAATATGTAAGGATGTTCAGTAAACAGGCTCTGAAGTTGTACCCTACCTGTGCTCAAATCTTAGCTCCTTTTCTTAGATGTGTGACCTTTAGGTAGGGTAGGTCATTTAACCTTTCCTTGGTAAAATGGAAACAGTGATGGTGCCTATCTCATATGCTTGTTAAAAGGATTAAAAGAGTTAATATTTATTAAATTCTTAGAACAGTGCCTGGCCATTAATGCATGTCATTGAAGTGGTTAGTGATTCACTAAACATTCTAGACATGAGGAGAATCATTTATAGCAATAGACTCAGGAGAAACTTGATGTGAGCTGAAGAACAAGAAGTAGCAAGTAAGATTTATTATTATTACTGTTTAGTATCTTAGGCACAGATTCTCCTGCTGTTATTGCAAGACATATTGATTCCTTCCATTTGAAGGTTCTTAACAAATAATGCTGCTCTTAGTATCATTGTGTCTTTCCATACATAAATGTTAAGGACTAGAAAACATGTACTACAAGAAATTACATGGCATCACTTTCATTTTCTTTGGACTGATAACTTTTTAAAAATTTCTCCTACAGGGTTCTAAATGAGTTTATTATGAAAAATCCTAGTTTGGAAAATAAAAAAGACCAAAGAGACCTTCAGGTAAGGCATTCTGAATTCAAGGTTGCTATCTAAATTAAAAGTTAAAATTAGGAGCTATCATAGAACATAATTTATGATGTTCCTTCTAACTATTCTATAAAAATCAAGATAGTCTATTATATAAAAATGGTAGGGCTGGAGAGATGGCTCAGTGGTTAAGAGCATTGCCTGCTCTTCC
>LOEQ01000267.1:419053-430063 GCA_001685075.1 Bramus lutescens | reverse complement strand
CCAATCAGTTTTATAACTTATGGAGATCTCTGTGTGACTTTCTTTGGGTCATGCTGGCTGTGGGGTACTGGGCAGGACAGAAACCCCAACAAGCTGGCCCTCATGTTACAGACTTCAGTTATGTCTTTTTTAAATGATACTTTCATTACTTTTCTAAGAATTTCACACAAAATCTGTCTTTCCCATTCACTCTCCTCCCCCAGGTCCTCCCAGATTGCCCACCGCCTCCCCACCCATCCATGCAGCTTGTTTTCCTCTCTCTCTAAACCTGCTGCCCAAACACACTTGGGTGTGGAGCCTGCACTGGAGAGCGGTCCACCTACCAGGCTCACACCATTAGAGAGGACTGTTCTCCCTCTCCCAGCAACTATCAGATGTCAACAGGTCCCTACTAGGGGTGGGACTCGGTGACACAGCCTTTATTCATGTTGGCATTTTGTCTGGCTTGAGCCATTTAGTTTTTTATACCCTGTGTTTATGATAAAATCTATTGTTATCTTTCCCCTGAATTTTAATCACATGATATTTATTTTCAAAATCGTGCGTGATAACACAAGGCAGATCTGTCAATCTATGCCAAGTTTTCCCTTTTAATTTATGCTTTTCTCTGTATTATTTTTCCTTTGTAATTGTATACTGAACATTTTCTTCAAAGAGGATGGAGCATTTTTTCTTCTAAACATGAGTAGTTCATGTCATTTCTTCTGGAATTGGGGTGGGAAGCTGTGAAATTTAGGTAGGATTTCCATTAGGTCAGGATTGGGTAACAACTTTAGTTAGTTCAGACACTCACTGCTTATAAAAGCAGGGCTTATCTTGGTATGACTGAAGCAATCTTCTCTTTTCCACATATATTAGAATGCATTTACTCACTTCCTTAGAAACATAAACAAAAACTTGACTTACAGCAAAGTCAATGTTACATTGTCATCTTATCTGCTTCCTCTTACAGCCCTGGACCAAAAAAAGGACAGCATGCTTCTGTATTGCAGCCATGTGGCTGAGTGACAGCCAGCACAGTGCAGGGAGAAGCCCCTGCATTAATGCTTCATGTCTTCTTGTCCTTTTGATGACTCTGGAAGTCACAAGATAAAAACGGGAGCACTACAAAATGAAACGGCTCTCTCCTGAGAGCATTAAACATAAGCCAGCAGAATGTTTTTATAGTGAGAGAGAGCCTTGCCATTAGTGTAGCCTCAGTCATATAGGATTGTCCTGAATGTAAGGATTGTTTCTGGGGTGAAATGCCTTTGCATTAAGGCACCCCAGAGAAGAGCACAGTCCAGCACTTGGGAGGCTGACACAGCAGGCATGAGGAAAAGGCTGGCCTGTGGCTGGTACTGACTGATCAGGGTAAAGTAATACTGCCTTTGAAACATTTGGTATCAACCCAACAAAACACCTTAATAATGCTTATATTAATTATATTTTGAAATAATATTTTAGATATATTGGTTATTAACATGAATTCCAATGTTTTTAATGACGCTACTAGAAAACTTGAGAATCCCCTTCTGACAGCGCTGTGCTGGGAGACTGCAGGACACTAGTGGAAGGAGAGGGCATGAAGACGGCCAACGTGGACTCAGATCCTGCCTCCTTTGCTTCTGAGATCGGTGGGCTTCACAAGTGACTATCAACCTCATGAGGAACCCACCAGGATACCGCAGGTGAGATGATGCACTGCTGTTGTAGAATATTATTAATATGCATCACATTTGTTTCTGCTGTGGAACGTTGGTTTAATGATGCAAAGATGGACCGCATCATTCTTTGTGTTGGATCTGTTTAACTCTGTGAAGCTGGGTTACTTTGCCTGCCTAAAACACTTGACTGGTCTAATAAAGAGCTGGATGGCCAAGCAAGGCAGGAGAAAGGACAGGCAAGGCTGGCAGGCAGAGAGTAAATAGGAGAAATCTAGGAAGAAGAGATCTAGGAACAAGAAAAAAAGGGAGAGGACATTAAGGGCCAGTCACCCAGGTATATAGCAAGCCACAGAGAAAGAAGTAAATAAAGGCATAAAGAAATAGAGAAAGGTAAAAGCCCAGAGGCAAGATAGATGGGATAATTTAAGATAAAAGCTGGCAAGAAATAAGCCAAGCTAAGGCCTGGCATTCATAAGAAAGCAGCAGCATCCATGTGGTTTATTTGGGAGCTGGGTTGTGGGCCCCCAAAGAACTAAGAGTAAAACAACCAGCTACACACTGCTTGCCATGTACGGAGCAACCGTCTAATGCCACCTTCACCATCTTTCCCTAGGAACAGGACGAGGTCATGCACAGCACCCAGCACATGTGCTTACATACATAGTAAATGAAGTCCACACGGGAATAGCAGTTATTAGAATATTTTAAAACTTCATAATACCTTGGAATTGTAGACATGGGTTAGAGGCTACAATTGTGCACTTGCTGCTCTTCCAGAGGACTCCAGTTCAGGTCCCAGCCCCACATGGGAGAGGGGCTCACAACTACCTACAAATCTAGCTCCAGGGGAGCTGACACCTACTTCTGGCCTCTGTGGGCACCAGGGAAAACCAGAGCAAAAGCACATGTGCACGTTCTCACACACACATACAAAATAAAAAATAAATCTTTTTAAAATGCTTAATAAATCAGGTGGTAATAGTGCACACCTTTAATCCCAGCACTCTGGAGGCAGAGGCAGGTGGATCTGTGAGTTCCAGGCCAGTCTGGTCTACAAAGCTAGTTCCAGAACAGCAAGAGCTTCATGGAAAAATTGTGTCTCAAAAACATAAAAACAAAAAAAAAATAAAATCTCATTTGACCCAGAAATATCACTGTAAACGGCAGCAATATATTAAGAAAAATGACAATTATTTACAATGTTATTCATGTTTTCTATGCTTTAATAAATCTTGTATAGGTAAATACATTCAGTTAAAACTATTTGACAACACAGAAACAGACAAGAAATTGATAGGAATTCTGAATCTTTCCCAAATACATGAATACATGAAGGAAACTCTTAACCAAAAGTTGCCATTAGAAACTCTCCACTCTTTTACCTCACATTTGAAAGAATCTGGGTAGCCTTCACCTTCGAGGAGCTCACTTTACAGAGGGGCCATCTGAAACACCATGCAGGCTTTACAGCATCACTTCAAAACCAGAAGTGTTTCTGGACATGCAGAATGTTCTCGAACCTGAGCTAGGATACATCATCAACTTTTCCAGTAAATTAACACAGCCTGGGGCATGGTTATTCTCACTCACCAGATTTACAAATTAACGTATTTTGGTATCTGATGGAGAGTTAGACATCGGAGATGTTGCCACTCACACTATGAGTTCTCAGTCACCTGAGCTAACCAGAGGGACATTAGGGCAGGTGACTTTCATGGATACCTAGCTTATCTGGGAACCATGGTCTTGCTTCTGACACCCTTGTCTCGGAGCAGGCCTCCTCAGAGCTCCTTCGCAAGGATTCTCCTTGTGGTCTTTCTCACTGTCCAGGCCATGCAAACAAAGCATCCCAGTCTCTCAGCAGGGCCAGGAGCTGGGGAAAGTGTTTGGTCAGAGATGAGGAAAAGAGCTTTTGTGGAGGGCCTGGGGCTCAATACCAAAACAATGAGAGCTTTACTCTCTGGATGTAACAGTAACAGAAGACTGTTGAGATCTAAGGCTGCACAGGCACTGTAAACAGCATTAGCTTCCTTGGAGGAGTGAAAAGAGTTCAGTTGTGCAAAAAGAACACGGCTAACGGAGGCCGGGAATGAAAGTCCTGACAAGAACTTTCTCTAGGCAGCCAAGTAGTGTTTCTGTTTAGTAAAAGTTTGTTTACTTTTTAAAAGATTTTAACAAAATGGTCAAGAAAGAACTGTAGGCATTGATGTGATCAAGTTACACTATGTTAGTTTATGACTAGTTTGGGTCTTCCAGTAGCTTCCTACGTTACCAGCGACGAGTTTCTCAGCAGCAGGTACAACAGCTTTTGAACAGAATTTGTAAAGAGAATAATTAAAAATGGAAAACATAAATAATCAGTAAGTAAAATAAAATGGCACTGTGAGGTTTATCCTAGTTTAATAGACGTCCACGGGTCTGGTTGTTAAACTAAATCACCTTATTCTAAGTACACTGTGAATCATCATAAAAGATTCCAACCTTAGAAATTATGAAAATTTCAGGATCTTTTCAGCAAAGTTAAAAATTCAAGCTGTTGTATTTACTGACTGACTTTGGTCTGGACTTTCTGGACTTCTTCAGGCCAAGAATAACAATCAGGTAGGATCTGGTCATAATCAGTGCTGTACATCTGGGAGCAGACAAATTCTTCCTTGTTTTGGGGTTCAGGATAAACAGTGGACATCCTTTCTCTATATGCATCTGTCACAATCTAGAAACAAGGAAGGCAAGTCATTATTTTAATAGTGAGAAGTTTTTATCCATTGCAAAAATTAATTTTTAATTTGTACTACAGTAAAAGCCACAGACAAAACAAGATGAAAATGAAAATGTAACTATCAATCACAGGTAGCCAGGGGGGTGATACTAGCAACCAGGGAACGCCTCAGTAGCAGAGATTTAGGCGTGAACAGAGTCAGTTTTCTCAGACAGTCCCGACATGCCTTGCTGCTGGTTAGCCTGGACTGAACGCCTGTCTCTCTGTGCTCTCTCCAGTCTTCCAGTAACAGTAAGAGCATCTTCCAGCTCCCTCCCCTGTGCACAGCACTCTTAGCACCCGCAGCCACGCCTGCCATCTACTGGCCACTTGCAGAGGACAAGCAGATATTTCTATCTCGTCCCTCTTTATGTCTCTGTCCTCTCCATCTCCACAACAGAATTAGACATCTGGATACACCTGGGGACCTCAAACCTGCAGCCCCTTCTAGCACCTTCCTTCCTGAAACAGGCTCTTCACTTCTGTGGAGGGGACTGCCCAGTACTCTAAGTAGTACAGATTCGGGATCCACGAGTCTTTATTCCCTCTACTGCCCCAGCTTTCTTACTTTCTCTTCTAATTGTATGATACCTCATTTTCATTTAAATTATCAAAATAAACCTAAAATTATAGTATGCTGTATAGCACATAAATAATGGAAACTAAAAACTGATACAGATCAGAACAAAATATGAGACTGTTTTTCCATAAAAGACAGACACACTATTAGCTGAAGTTTTTTGAAGTGCTTATTTTGTAGACTACACCCTCAATCAACAAGATAAACGACAACATGTGACTATTATACGCTGCTATTTAGGTAAACTTGGGATAGTGTAAACTACTGAAGTTCAAATAGGAAGTTTGGTATGTAACTTTTGACAGCACAGTTGAAACCGTGCAGGTGCTACTGACCCCTAGTGGCCAGAGGTTGAAAATGCCAACCATATCCAGTTTAAACAAACTGTTGGGGATCAAGTTTGTGTTCCCCCACATATAAACTTATACGATGGTGCCTTCACCAGTAGTACTTCAGAAGTTAAAACACGGCTTTTAGGATGACCCTAATCCACTTCACTTCTGTTCTTAAAAGAAAAAAATTGGACAGCGAAAAACACCATAGGTGAGCATATACAGAGAAGACTCCAAGGACACAGCAGGAAAGCAGCCACCAAGTCAAGGGCACAGACCTGAGAAGCCAAACTTACTGGCATCTTGACCTGGGGTATACAGCCTCCACAGAATATAGACAGATGATAGATAAATAAACACACAGACAGACAGATGATAGCTAGACAGATGGACAGATAGATGGATAGATAGATTTTTTTTTAATTTTCTGTTTAGTTTAAGCCACCCAGAATGTGGCACTTGGTTGTGTCAACTATGGCAAACTAACACAACCACACCATTAAGGCAATCCCATTCATCTGTGCTAGAGAAAATTTCTCTGCCTTTCGGTTCCTGGCCATGTCCCCCTGCTGCTCATCTGTCCCCACAGCTGCTTTTGAGTTCTCTGGCCTCACTGTTTTTCCCATGTTAGGCAGCTAAGAAGACATTAGCAGGCTTGGAGGTCATTGGAGATGGACCCTACCTTAATGCTCAGCTTTAAGCTCCACCTCCTATGATCCAGGTAAGGAAGTGGAAAAATATCAAAGCACCTCCTTACAATTTGAAAAACCATGTATGGTCATTTGAAGGAGAATGGTAGCCATAGGCTGCTCATATGTTTAAACACTTAGTCCCAAGTTGGTAGAACTGTTTGGGGGAGGCTTAAAAGAATGGCGTTGTTAGAGATGTGCCACTGGGCAGGCTTTGAGATTTCAAGACTTGCTCCATTCCCANTAACACAACCACACCATTAAGGCAATCCCATTCATCTGTGCTAGAGAAAATTTCTCTGCCTTTCGGTTCCTGGCCATGTCCCCCTGCTGCTCATCTGTCCCCACAGCTGCTTTTGAGTTCTCTGGCCTCACTGTTTTTCCCATGTTAGGCAGCTAAGAAGACATTAGCAGGCTTGGAGGTCATTGGAGATGGACCCTACCTTAATGCTCAGCTTTAAGCTCCACCTCCTATGATCCAGGTAAGGAAGTGGAAAAATATCAAAGCACCTCCTTACAATTTGAAAAACCATGTATGGTCATTTGAAGGAGAATGGTAGCCATAGGCTGCTCATATGTTTAAACACTTAGTCCCAAGTTGGTAGAACTGTTTGGGGGAGGCTTAAAAGAATGGCGTTGTTAGAGATGTGCCACTGGGCAGGCTTTGAGATTTCAAGACTTGCTCCATTCCCAAACTCCAAAACAATAAATCTTTCCATTTATTTATTTGTTTGTTTGGTGGTGCACACCTTTAATCCAGCACTGAGAAGGCATAGGCAGTTGGATCTCTTGAGTTTGTCTATAGAGTGAGGTCCAAGACAGCCAGGGTTACATGGTTACAGAGAAACCTTGTCTCAAAAAACAGAAACAAAAAAGGATTATATAGCTTTGATGAAAATAAAACATTTCCGCTCCTACTATCAAAAGTCTGACAGAATTTAAAATGGACACACTCACTCATATACATACAAAAACTGGTGTTTGGGTTAAATAAACTAACCCCCAACATCAAGTGTGTGTGTGAATCATGCTCCAGCAATGTATGTCTTCTGTGTATGTCACTCCTGTCGGAGAAGGATTACTAGGAAAGGCAGGGATTGATGTTGCCTTTCAGACTTACAGTGAACCCAGCCTGAGGCTATTTCCTTCTAGAGAAACAGAGTGTTGAGATCCCAGTGCACAGCCACCATGCCATCCCATCAGAAACGCCCATTCTCTGTTACTATTCCCTGCCTCTGTCACCTCTCCAGTTCTACTACAGTGAGGCCAGCACGATGGATTTATCAAGAATTACAAGATGGCCCAAACAATGAATCTTAAAGAACAAAGAACAGCATGAAGCCAGAAGGTGGGAAGAAACAGCACACCTGAATGCAGACATGCTAGAAGATGTGAGGCAAGGGGCCACTGCTAACCCCAGGAGCCTCTTCCTCGCTGCAGCTACTGACAGAACACTGCTAGGCTGCCTCCTCTCTGAGCTCTGACAGAGAAAACGGAACCTGTTCCTCTGGCCCTGACACTCTGCACTCTCCCCCACCCCCACCAGTACACACACATGCAATTGATCACTAATGCCCTCTGCTGAACTTGTCTGCTTTTCTTTTTCCTCTGTGTATCTTTCGCTGTCCTGGAACTAGCTCTAGACCATGCTGGTCTCCAACTCACAGAGACCCACCTGCCTCTGCCTCCCCAGTGCTGGGATTAAAGGCATGCGCCACCACGCCCAGCTCTGCCTGCTTTCTTGACCCCTAGCTGAGAAGGCACGGTTTCCTCTCTCGTCTAGCACCGCCTCCCACTAAGAGCCCAGACAGCCCAGATGTCTTTTCCTCAAACCCCAGTGAAGTCCCCTTGAGTTCCCTTTCAATTCAGAGTTTGAATTATTTTATCTTCAGAACTCATAACTTGCCAAAGGGACCCTATGTCCCCTGACACTGACTTTCATCACGCTCTAAGTCAGTGGTTCTCAACGTGTGGGATGCAACCCCTGCGCAGTCTGAAAGAATACCGTGGGAAAACACTGATATTTACACCATGATTCCTAACAGTAACAAACCATGTGGTCGGGGTCACCACAACCTGAGGAACCGTATTAAAGTGTCACAGCATTAGGGAGGTTGAGAACCACTGTTCTAGGTCCTAAACAGGGGCGTGGCAGGAGGTTGCAGGTGTAAATGTCACTCTAGTGAATCTGTGCAACTATAAACCACTATACAAAGCTACAGTAAGGCGAACCGGAGAAGCCTGACCAGCTGGAATGAAATGTAAGTCGCAGGAGGAAAACGGAGGGCAAATCTACAACCAGCCCCATGTTTCCAGCCATCTCTGAGGGTGAAATGCAGCTAGCTCCCTCAGTGCTCCCCTCACCAGGCTTCATTTCCTTGAGTCCTAGAAAATGAATGCACATGCAAGCAGGCATGTAAAATAGCAACAACACCTATCTAGCAAGGGAAGGGAGGAAAAATAAGGCTACGTGGTTTTTACCTTCACTGCAATTTTCAATGAGACATCTCGAATTGTACTCAGAGGGGGGTAGAGCCGGCCCTCTTCCAGGTGTTTATCTGACACCTGCTGAGATATGACCTTTAAAAGAGAAAAGCAGTAAAAATGTTTAGACATCACAGGACTCGGTGTGGTAAATATACAGATAACTAAGGGAATATCCATGTACGGAAACTATCACATGAAAACGACTGTCTAATATGCCCCTTTATCAACAGAAAAGCTACGCCATGGCAACCGCTGAGGTCACACCAAGAGTGAAACAGAAGAGAATCCAGGTTCCCCTTTGGTTCAGTCCTTCACAGTAAACCATAACGTACTGGATATTTCCTAGAGGAACGGATGAAAAGAAAAGGGGATGAAGACATCATGGAAGGGACGACGGAAAGCGAGGAGGGCAGCTAGCCAAGGCAGACCCACTGCCACTCAGGATTCACACAGGGGCTAAGAGAGCTTGCTCAGTTATATTCTGCGAAGGGACTTAACTTTTACTTGGACCCTTGCTTATCACCTTACCTAACCAACCTCCCCAGTTCTCTCCCTAAGCCAATCCCTAGCTCCAGACAGTTACAATTAAGTCACTGCACAAGATAGGTCTAGGTCAACTCATAGCCGGGCCTTGAGCAGAAATGCTGGGGCAGAGTTGAGACAGAAAACCTTCACTGGCAACATTTTGAGCAATCAAATAGTCTCTCTCTCTCTCTCTCTCTCTCTCTCTCTCTCTGCATTAAACCTGGAGCTTGGTAGACACTAGGCAAGTACTCTACCACTGAGCTACGCCCCAGCTCTGTTAGAATCTTAAATATTCTTTAATTTTACTTATTTTTTATTACTTACCCAGATTACTATTATAAATTTGGGAGGGGACAGGAATCAGAGACAAATTTGGATGTGTCTTAAGCCCTGTGTCATGGCTCTGGGATTGGAAAACCTTCATCCTATAATCCCAAGTGACTGAGTTGTCGCTCTTTTTGAGATGGGGCCTCACTGTGAAGCTCTGGCTGGTCTGGTCTGAAACTAGAGAGGTAGACCAAGTTGATCTTGAACTCACGGAGATACTCCTGCTTTTGCCTCATGCAGTTATTTCAAAGATATGTTTGGTTCCATCAGCATACAACAGGACTGCGCACAAGCTTGGCTCCACCTACAGAAGTCTCCAGGGCAGTAAGGCAACACTCAGAACAAAAGGAGATCCTAGAGGAGACAGCCTGGGCTACAGAAGAAATGTGAGCTAATCGAGCCACGGTGACAGAAGGCTCACTGGTGAGGCCAGGAGGCCAGCTTGACTAAGGGGCTGAGAAGAAACTGGGAGTCACACACACACAGGGCAGGTGCTGCAGACAGCATGGAGATCCCGGATATATGGAGTAGATGCTGAGACAACTTGCCCTGAGCCTGGGGGGTGGAGAAAAGAGAAATGGAATACACAGGCACTGTGGGTGGCTGACAACTTCTCACCAGGAACAACCAGACAAAGCCAAAGTGGGGAGAAGCAGTTATCAACAGTACAACTAGTACTGGATTAGTGCAACTATATTATATAAAAAATGATAACCTGGTGTGGTGGTTTAAATAAGGACCCCCACAGGCTCAAATAGTTACATACTTGACCCATGGCTAAAGAAGTGTTTGGGAGATTAGCAAGTGTGGACATTTTGGAGGGGGTGTGCCACTGGGACTGGGCTCTGAGATTTCAAAAGCCATGCCACCACCAGGCCCAGTTCCCCAGCCCCACCCCAGCCTGCCTATCTACAGATCAGATGTAGCTCTCAGCTACTTTTCCAGCACCACACCTACCCGAGTACCATCAAGCTCCCTGCCATGATGATAATGGACTAACCCTCTAAAACCATAAACAAGCTCTCAATTGAATGCTTTCTTTCATAAGAGTTGCCTTGGCCATGGTCATGCTATCTAGTCATAGCAATAGACCAGTAACTAAGACATTCAGACTTAGAGACTATTAACTCTGATAATATATTAATTCGTTTAACTAATTAATTTATTGCATTTGTTATATGGTAGTAAACCCAAGTTTTCCTTTGCCCCAGAGATGGTGACCAGGGTCCCAAACTTTAGTCAGAGACATTAAAGTCCTACCACCCAAGCAGCTGTGCCATTTCCCACAAAACAAAGCAGGGGGAGGAACCCGTCACTCACACTGACAACCACTCCTTCCCAGAGCTCAGGCAGGAACAGCTCATTGGTTGTGTGGTTTTTCCTCATGTATGGATGCAAGGACTAGTAAGGAATGTCGGGGAACTCCCAATCTACAGACTGGATTAGAATCTAGCTGGGTGTGCTTGTGCACACGTTTACCCTGCATTCAGGAGTCAGAGGCAGACAATCTCTGTGAGTGTGAAGCTAGGAAACCAGCCTGGTCTGCATAGTGAGTTACAGGTCAGTCAGTGACACACTGAGAGCCTGCCTCAAAAACAACAGCAACGACAAACAAACAAATCAAAAACAAACAAGCCAGAAAGAAAGGAAGGGTGGGAGGGAGGTA
>LOEQ01000267.1:406564-418997 GCA_001685075.1 Bramus lutescens | reverse complement strand
AGGAAGGAAGGAAGGAAGGAAGGAAGGAAGGAAGGAAGGAAGGAAGAGGAAAAGCTGCCGTGGGACCGCAGCGATGTCTCAGAGACTGAGAGCTCCAGCTGCACCTTTGGAGGGCCAGGGTTCAATTCCTAACACCTACATGGGAACTCACAAGTGTTTACGACTCCAGGTCCAGGGGATCCTCTGTTCCATGAGCACAAGGACACACACAGTGTACTTACATACAGCAAGGAAAACACCCAAACATAGAAAATGAAAAAAAAATTAAGACTCTAAATCACTAAGGACACAAGAACTACCCCAAACAGGAGACAGAAACAATGGGGCGGCTCATTCTCTCTCAGACAAACACCCTCTGCACAAAGCAGAACTGTCAGGTCCTGTTTGCAACTCTGTGTCATTTAGATTCATTTCCAAGACCAAAGTCTCAGAGAGAACTTAGCTCTGTTGTGTTACAGTGGAATTTTCAAATATCAAAAGAGAGAAGGTTCCTACCCACACACCAAGTCAAATGCATGTTAGTGCAAACACAGCTCTGATGTATTGCTGCATATGACACAGGTTGTGGATACTGAGCTGGGCTGCATTGTTGGTTACCAGCACCAGGAAAGTTAAAAATCTCTTTATAATTAAAAAGAAGATTCAGGAACAGAGACTGGAAAGATGATTTGGGTAGTAAAATGTTTGCTTCACAATCATGAGAGTCAGAGCTCAGATCCACAGTACCTGCATTAACCCCCCCCACACACACACACACACTGTGGCGCATGCCTATAACCCAGCACTAGGAGGCAGAGACAAGAGGATCATGCCCACCCACACACCTCTGACCTCTGTCCCTAGCTCCCTAGCCAGCCAGTCTAGTAAGCTCTGGACTCAGAGAAAGAGCCTGTCTCAAAGCCTCTGGCCTTCACACTTATGCACACACATGCACTCACACACACATCCACATACACTACTCACACATAAAACAAAAAATAAAATTTTAGGAATCCAGAAATAACCTTTCAGATTTGGTCCAATGCATGAGACTTCCAGTTTCATATGTAACCAAACCAGCATTTAAATTTGTATTATTTTCTATTTTACATATGAATGTTTATCTGCAAGCATGTCTAGGTACTGTGTGTGTCTGTGCCTGGTTCCCTTGGAAGACAGAAGATGTCAAACTCCCTAGAACCAGAGTTACAGACGGCTTTGAGGCACCATGTGGTGTAGTGGGAGGATGCTCGTTAGTTTTCCAGCTTCCCAGACCCCAAATAATCACACAGAAGCTATATTAATTGCAACACTGTTTGGCCAATAGCTTAAGTGTATTTTTAGCTGTCTCTTACATCTTGAATTAGCCCATTTCTATTATTTTATATTTTACTACAAGGCTCGTGGTTTACCGGCAAGGTTCTACAGCGTCTGTCTCCTTCGGTGACTACGTGGAATCCCCCTGACTCCACCTTCTTTCCTCCTCTATCTGCTTGGAATTCCAGCCTTGCCCTATTCTGCACTGCTGCAGGCCCAAAGCAGCTTCTTTATTAACCAATGGCAAAACATATTCACAGTATACAGAGGAGAATCCCACATCATTTTAGGCTGAGAACTGAACCTGGGTCCTCTGGGAAAGTGGCCAGTCCTCTTACCCACCAAGCCATCTCTCCAGAACCCTCAAACTAATTTTTTTTTTATGTTTTGGTTTTGTTTTGTGTTTGTTTTTGCTATAATACTAAAAGTGATAAGCCTGGGCTTGTCAAATAAAGCAAGTTCATCTGTACTTCAGTTTGCTGGCTAGCTGAACCAGACAATCCAGACAGCCTTCTCTAGGCCCTCTGGCAATAGCATCCACAGCACCGGATCTGTTCTTCCTGCTACACTGTGTCTGGTGTTGCTGAACTCAACAGTGTGCATGTACAGCTTCTACTCCATGTTAGCACTGCACTAGATGCTCCTGGCATCTGGAGAATGGCTTTAAAGAGAGCGACCTCTTTAGTTAAAGAGGCTCTCAAGAACAAACACCAAACAGGAAGAAAACTCAGTGTCAGTGTTTAAATAATAACTGCCTAGGCACTGGGGAGATGACTGAGTCCATAAGAGCTCATACGTGCATGAGGGCCTGGGGCGGACCTCAGCCCCTAAGCAGGGAAGGGGCAGCAAGGATCTGCAGCTCACTCTTAAGACCCCAGTGCTTGGGAGGTAGGCAGGTGGACCTTGCTGGACAGCCAGCCCACCCAAACCAGCAAGTCCCGGGTTCAGGGAGAGATCTGTCTTCAAATAATACGTGGAAAGCAAAGTAGAAAACAACCTAAATTGCATGCGTATGGATGGACACAGACACACAGACATGGAGACAGACAGACAGACACACACACAGAGAGACAGGGTCTTAATTAGAAGGGAGATGAAGAGACAAGGAAAACAAGCAGGGGAGAGAGTGTCGTATAAAATATGACAGACGCAGCCGAGAGAAAACTCACAGTGAGAAGAGCTCAGCTGAGCACAACGTTGCTTTCCTCTTTGTCTGGTTTTGGTGCTCCCTGTGCAGCGCAGGCTGACCTGGAGCTCTCCATAGCCAAGACTGGCCTAAAGCTTGAAATTCTACACCTAGGTCTCCCAAGTGACCCACCACACCCAATTACTTTTATTTCCTTCCAAAAAGACAAAAGAATATTTGGCTCAGGGTGTCACCACATAACTCTGGCTGGTCTGAAGCTTGGTATGCAGACCAGACTCCTTGAACTCACAGAGATCCACTTGGGATTAAAGCATTAGCCTTTAGTGCATTACTATTAACGAATGAGAAATAAAAAGTATTTACTTGATGTTGTCACGAGAGGGCGCTAGAGCTACAGGAACAAAACAGGCTT
The DNA here is from genome assembly GCA_001685075.1 of Bramus lutescens. Taxonomy (NCBI): domain Eukaryota; kingdom Metazoa; phylum Chordata; class Mammalia; order Rodentia; family Cricetidae; genus Bramus; species Bramus lutescens. Next base: position 416,142 of record LOEQ01000267.1, on the reverse strand, counting down.
GAGAATCAAGTTCAACTGTTTTGTCCTAAAAGGTTATATTTTCCTTTATGTAAAAACCTTAAAATGCTCTTAGTAATTAGATATCTATTTGAATTTAACAATATTTTTGAGTTAAAAAACAGACACACCAGCTGTTGAACTTTTGACTGTGCCAAGGAATGCGTGAGGAAAGCTACAGCATCCAGGCATCTAGCCCGCAGAAGGAGGCAGGTGCTAGCCAGGCTGTGCCCTTTGATCCCACTAGTGACAGGAATCTGCCCCCGTTCTTGGGTTTCCTCCTCACAGTGCAAAGAACTGCATGCTTGCAGGATACATGCTTTAGACCAATCAGGTTTCATCTGGCTCAGTTCAGCTATTATGTATGTCATATAGCACTTAATTTGTTGAGAGAAACTGACACATTTCTCACTCATGTCCACGTGCTATCACCATCCTGCAGAGGCTCAGGATGCAAAGGGAGCTGTGACAGGATCATTTGCAGGAGGGATAATAAAGCTCTTCGTCTCTGAGCTGAAGATTCATGTCTCTGCCAGTGTCTATCAAACCATGGCTAACTTGTTAGCCTGCAGCTGGGTAAAATCGGTTCTCCACTGTACACGATTCCCTGGGTTTCCAGTACTGGTAGGAAGCATCTTTACCCACGGGAGCATCTCAGCATCACCTTTAGTGATCATATAAACATGTAATGCTTTAATTTCATTTCTGCTTATATACTAGTGTGGCTTCTACTTTCTGCACTGAAACATCAATGACAGCCACTTCTATTATACTATGTCAGACTTCCAAAGGTCATTCTTTGGGAAGACTCACAGTGAAGAAATGTTACTTATCACCATTTGTGAAAAAAGTACTTTTGTTTCACTGATATCATAAAAGCTCATCAGTAGGCTCCTTCTGTGAAACGAACCTAACAACTACCGAAGCAGACTCTCACTAGTGGCTCATATGAACCTGCTACCCACCCCTAGTTCTTTACTAAGAGTTCTTCAGACTTGTCAGACAGCTATGACACTAAATAAAGCATGGGGCTGAGCATGCGCCAGCTCTTCCAGTACCTCGGCAGTGGTGAGGAAGACCTTGTCAGTGATGTGTTTCAGCCCACAGGCCACCACCCCAAGAGCAACTCCAGGGAACACGTAGGAATTGTTGCCTTGGCCAGGGAAGAGAGTCTGTCCATCTGGAAGAGTGACTGGGTCGAAAGGGCTGCCACTGGCAAAGATCGCACGCCCCTGCAACACAGACAGAGAGCACCAATGATGAAGAGAACGTTCATCTGCAGTCAGTCTAATGGGTGTCAGTACTGCCAGCGAGTCAGGAGGGCATGCTTGCCACTGTGCTCTGTATTAATCTGTCCGGGAGTGGGCACAGCACAGGATTCCCTAAGGCTACCACTCTGTTCTCTGCAGTGGTCCAACCACAGGCCCAACAACCACATTAGAGAGGCTTCTAACTACAGACTTCTGAGGACAAAATCAACAGGTTCCTAGAAATTGGAAGTGGTATGTTAGGTGATAACTTACGCTTCAGTCTCACAGTAATTTTCAATGTTTTACAACACAGCGCATTTGGCAAGATCTCAAGAAAAAGTTGAGGTCATCTGTTTCTGACACACTGAAAGTTTACAACACAACTATAAAACTGATCTACCAGTATGTATCTGTATGGCGGAAGTCTCTATGCTAACAAGGACTGCTGAGATGCATAGAGCCAAAATAATTAACTACACACTTGCTTATCACGGGCCTCCTTTGTGCAAGGTACAACACTACAATCTGCACCAAAGGCTGGGTTTGCATCCCTTGAGGATTTAAAGCTACTGAAGAACGTAAGGAAAACTCAATCTGTACATGAGATAAAGGTCAAAATTACTTAGAATACTGACGCTATCCCAGCTAAGAGAGAGAAACCATGGAATAGCCCCTTGTCAAAACATGACTTGCTCCTGTGATGAGCACTTGGCACGTTCCTTACAGGTAGAGCCTTCAAACTCTGGCTTGTGCACAGCATCACAACTTTGTGCTATGTTTACCCTCTCTACTCTATTTTATATAAATAAAGGATTTAGATGCATAAAACTAACTTCTCTGTTATAATGATATTCTCAAGTATTTGAGGAGCGCTAAAAGCTTTTTGCCAACCTATCAGTCAAACATATGTCAGTACAAGCACAGTATAAAATTAACTTTTTATTTTTAAAACAGCAAACTATTGAGCACTAAGGATTCTATGGCAGACTGGCTGGGTATCAGCATAGCTGCCCAGATCCCCACCCATGGCATCAAAATCCAAACCCGAAATTTAGCTGAGCAAAAACTAAACTGTGGTTTCATTTTGTATGCTTCGGAGCTTGAGAACAGCTAGTTAAAGAAGACAGCTCCAGAACCATTCAAGACTAAGTTCTTTCCCTTTCATGTTTTATATTTAAATTTTACTTTCTAAGTCACTCAAGGAAAGTTACCACTAAAACATACAAAGTTGACTTATTTACTGAAGATGCACAGAGTGACTCCACACTGTAGAAGAGGAGGCAGTCACTCACGCCTTGGGTCTGTTCATGCATCTTTCAGTTTTGATGGACTAAGTATGATGTCAAGAGCACGTGATCAACGCCGTGGTCTTCCTAGGCTTCCTGTAACTAACCAACACATGATAGCTCACCTTGGTCATTCTATAGCACTGCTCTGCAGAACACTCTGCTTTGCTGGTTGGATTACTCAAAGCAAAAATGATGGGTCGTTCGTTGAAGGCAGCCATATCTTTGAGAATTTGATCTGTGAAAGCACCACCAATTGCAGCAACTCCTAAAAAGAAAGAAGAAACAGGGGAATAGGACTGTCACTGGTCAGTTCATCAAGAGGATCAGGTCCCCAAACAATGAGATATAGCAGCTCCTTTCTACCAGGCCCTAAACAAATTGTAGAATGTTCACACTAAAATCTAGTGATGAAAAACATTGCACAGGGCCAATCTCTTCAGGGTTAACTCAACAAGTGCCCTCATAAATCACAGGCATGACAGCAGACTTACAATAAGGAGTAACTAGTCAAAGCATTTGTATCAGGAAATTAAACCATTAATGCATTAAATCCAATATTCTCTCTAAGCAATCTTGAGTAGACTATGGCCATTGTGTCTTTATAGGCAATGTTAATCATCTTATCCTATTGTGAAATCAATACTCGCTGGAAGCAGAATAGAGCAGCTAACATAAGGAAGGTGAAACGTAGGAAGCTTGAAGGATGTACTGCGTAAAACACATCAAAAGCTCAGGAAAGTTCTTTGTGATTCTGGACCATCTACATGGACAGCTATTGCAAACACACTCTAAGAATAGACTATGACTGAAAAAGGACACACATACATGAGAATAGAAACACACTGAAATAACTTCCTTCATGATTTTAAGCACAGAATTTGAACATGTTAAGCATGTCTTCTACAGATCTTTAAAGCAGGTCTCTTATAGCACAGGTGAGCTCCTCTCCTGTCCTCCTGTCTCCACTTCCCAAAGCTGGAATGGGAGGGCAGGTGCACATCACATGCCCAGCTGCCCACTACACACTGCACTGTGCACACACCATGCCTGAGTACCTGAGGAAGAATACAGTGACAGATGAGGTGCAAGCCTAGGAAGTCTCCTGAAAAGTCCTGTCCAGAGCTCCTGGATCTCAGCGTCACTGATACACTGCAGGTATGGCTCCTCACGGCATAACTAGTACACGGTGGGCATGGCTCCTCATGGCATAACTAGTACATGGTGGGCATGGTTCCTCATAGAATAACTAGTACACTGCGGGCATGGTTCCTCATGGCAAGGCTCCCCTGTGCACCACAGGACGTTTTAACAACTTCACTGACCTCTACCTACTAGATGTCAGCTGGCCTTTCTTTCTTCAACATCCCCTTCACACTGATGACAGCTAAAAACCATCTCGTGGCACAGACCAGTGCTCTGGAGGAGGGTTTTCAGGACATTCAGGAAGGGTTGTTTGCCTGGAGGAATGAAGCCTGTAAAGGGGCTGACTGTGGAAGATGTTAGCAGACGACACAGCACAAAGGCCACATACCTCAGCCCAAATCAGGAATACTAGGAAAGCAGACTGAACTACATCTCAGTACCTATGAAGACCCCACTACTTAAGTGTATTTTCTTTCTGGAGTCCAAAAGTTAGAATTTTTAAAAAGCAAAATAATGCTAAACAAGCCAAATTAAAGGAAAAAAAGAAAAAAAGCATTTACCTATTAGGGCAGTTGGTTTTATCTTTTGAACAATGGCTTCTAGACTCTTCATTTCTTCATGTTCATGGGCAAACACCTCTTTCTCTTCTGTGAGAGAAGCACGTCCCTAAGTAAAGCAAATGAGAAGTGGAAGTATTGAAAAAGTGTGCTTCAAAGGCACAGCACAAATTCCACACTGCTGGCATCCACTCTCACCACCTTGTGTCCGACACGTGGCATCTATGCTGGAAGCCCCTCTCTAAAGGTCACTGTATTACTTCACTTGTCCTTTCAACAAATATTTACATGGCAGACAGTGTTCCAGACAATGGTGACACAGTCGTAGGCAAAACAAACCCAACGAGAGCCTTGAGGCATAGGCCAAACATAATCATTGTTATTTTACACACAAATACACAGGTTCAGAGAATTGAAATGACCACAACTTAGGACAGACATTGTCTGGGACTGCCTTTCCAGTACATCACAGGACTGCCCTGGAAGAGAGGCTCTCCAAATGCTGGATGCCAGACTGAATGCTAACCGTCAGGCCTAAAGCTGGTGCAATCCCCTTGTTTTAAAGCATGTGTGTGTAGTAATGTGTATGAGTTCAGGCACAGAGTGCATGGAAGGTCAGACACAAGCTTGGCTTCCAGTCTTTCCTTCTACCTTGTCTGAGAAAGAGTCCCTGTTCACCGCCATGCACTCCATAAACCAGCGAGCGGAGCTGCAACTCCCAGGAAATCTGTTTCCACTTGCCATATTACATGAGTTGCTGGAATTATTGCCATGTACTTTATGTGGGTTTTGGGGGTTTGAACTCAGGTCCTCATGATTGTGTGACAACCACTTTACCCACTGAGTCATCTCTCCAGCCCAGATTTGCTTTTAAAAGCAATATACAGAATACTAGAAAATTTAAAACATATGAACCCCTTTATATCTGCTTCCTTCTCTGTAGACAAGTAAAGCAGGAACTGGCTTCTCACCAGGTCACTGGGGGTTAAAGAAATGATGAGAACATGGGAAGCACTTGAACCCTACCAATGCTGGATTAAAAAAAAAAAACCTGCAAAGAGGAAAGGAGCCCATCTCCAGCCCTTTATAATTTTGGAACATTTTCTCCAAGTCTGCTACAAATTGCTATCTGTATACTACTGCTTTTCATTATAAATGTGACATTGGATTGGGTGGCTTCCCAAAAGAGAACGTACCATTGGTCATTGCTGTATTCCAGCAAGTTTTCCCCATCCTCCCTGCTCCATGTATCAACACATTCTATGTCTAAGACACCATGAAAATAAGTCCCTTCATTCACCTACAACCAAATCTGAAGCTTCCATTTCACACCTACTGCAGGAGGGAATACTAGCAATAGTAAGTTGGATATTTTGATCCATAGTCTTATTAGTCATGTTTACTTGAAAAACTTTTCTAATTTCAACTTTAATCAGGAAACACCTAATTGTTCACTTGTGTTTTGTGATTAATCCTACATCTGAAAGAACTCAGTTGACAGAAACTTCTTTGGTACTAGAGATTGGGTCCAAGGCTTCACACGTTTTAGATACTAAAAACTATAACTGTCAAATGATTTCAAATCTTTATTCCTCTTCATGAACAGACTGCCTCTTTCTTTACAATAAAGTGAGATAATTTTAACAACCCTGTTGAGTTATACCTCCAAATAAATGAATTTTAAACTGATTAACAGAAAGCACACACAGAGAGATTAGTTTCTTTTGTGTTTGCAGCAAGATTTTAAACCACTTTCTAATAACGTCAAAACTATAACACTGGCAATTTTACAGTTCTATGTGACCGGAGGTCCTAGGGGCAATATGCTGAATGCGCTTATGCTTACTTCTTCTAACATCGCAGAGAGGGAATTTGTTCCATTCACACAGTTCCATAGCAAACATTAGGCAGCACTGGGCTGGAGAGAGATAGCGAGCCTCGTGACAAGGTTTTCGTCATCAGCAGGAAAAAACAGGCATTTGGTATATCAAGAGAATTTCTCTCAAATGAGTTAGAGATGTAATAAACCCAATTGTTCCCAACTCTGTCCTACTTTCCTGTGTCTGTGTTCTCTGCTAAGTAGCTCTGCAGGTCCATCCACAAAAGCAGACCACACAGATGCTTACAGTTCAACATGCTCACCATGGGGTGCCATTCAATGACCCCCTCATCCCCAGTTTAAAAATGCACTTATTACACCTAACTGTGGAACAGTAGAGCTTATCCTGGCCTACGTTAAATATGCTCAGAATCTGAGCACAAAATCTACCTTGTCGAATCTGGGTACAAAATCTATCTTGTAACAAATGCAACATCAAACCCCAGACAGTGGGGACCAGAATGACCGTGTGAGTACCATTCTGCATCTGAATGTTGAAAGGTCCTAATTGGATCCATCAAGTTGGGGGTTTCTGTTTCTTCCTTGCCTGTGTTTCTGGACTGGAACATATGGATCGCCCTGGTCATTAAAATATGGACTAGAATGACAATTCCTGCATCAGTCTTAAGAACTGATACATCTATCTATCCACTGTCCCTTTGTACCAGTGCCATTGCTTGTAGTCTGCCACTGAGCCCACCCACACGGAGCAGTATGGGGCAGATGTAAACCCAACCTGAAGAAAGCTTAGAGCCTCAGGGCAAACATCAACAGCGCTGTCCACTTTGACCCAAAGATGAATGAGAAGAGACCATGGCTGTGTGTCCTCGAGACGTGACTACTGAGAACATGGTACTGGGCCACAGCAGCAGAGTGTCTTTAATGCTGCCTTTTGTTAGCCTAACACTAGTCCTAATGACTTTAGGAGCTGGTGCTCCTCACCTTGAAATGGTTTAATAAAATGAATGCCTTTGTAATCTCTCTGCTCCCTTGGTTCCCTTATTGGTAGCTGGCAAACATCATCTTGCCTTATTAGAAAGAAAAAAGAAATTCTCGTCATGGAAAAAAAAATGGAATCATTTGACAGTTACAGTTTTTATTATCTAAACTATTTTTGAACAATTTTTGAAAGCAGTCTAAACTAAAATTCATGGTTAGTTTGAGTCTTACACAGTTAAGTTTCCAGTAGAGATACTAAATAAAATGCTGGCTTGGAAAGGCATACTTCCTGGGATCAGTAACTTTCAACAGCAAACATTCTCAACAGAACATGAGACAATTCCAGCTTACTACTCCCAGAGAGATGCACACACTCAGTTGCAGCTGTAAAAGCAAGGACACAGCCTATGCTTCCAAGGCCCTAGGAGACAAGCGCTACAGGACTCCACACTGCTTCAGCATGACCTCCTCTGGGTTCAAGGTCAAACACTAAGCTCTACCCACCAGTTTCCTGGCTCTCATCATCTCTCCAGAGTTTCTGCATTAAACTCAACAGTCACTAAATGATGTACCCTCACTACAAACTGACACAGGATGAGGTATGAGGATAGTGAAGGAACAGTCACACGGCTCTTCTGGAAATACGTGGTTGCAGTCATCTGGCTGAGGTGGACATGACACACTTTAGAGTCTGGGAGACAAGCAGCAGTCGGGTACTGACTAACAGGTAGAACCACTATATGGGCCAGCTCTCCCGTCTGTGGGCGAACCTGACTCCTGGCAGTGGCAGTGAAGACAGCCGCCTCTCCTAAGGCAATGCTGCATCATGAAAACTGGTCCCCAAAGCTCAGGGTGAACCTACATGTCAGGGATTTGCTCTTCCAGCTGACTCAACAGTTAAGGTAACCTGTCTAACTGCACTACCCTTCTCCAATAGAGGAAAGTGATTTCAATGAGCTCTGGCTATCACAACAGAGTATAGTCATGAAGGATGCTGAGTTATCACTCATAGAACACTGAACATTGTACTGTCTTTCAAATTACTTTCTACCTGAAAAATGAAAATGCTAAAATCTTCAGTAAAGTGTCTAGATGTCAATTTTACCTATTTATAGACTTATTACATATTTACTTATTATTTAAGGTCTGCACTGTCAGATAATCCCCCTGCCATCTCTGCCACCACACCTGGGGTTCTCTTGGTGCACAGTTTAATCTAAAGATGAGTTTCTTTATTTAGATATCTGAAGACAACACCCAGGAGACTCTGTCCTGACAAGTGCTTATCTTCCAGGATAGTCACTAATCAGACATTCACAGCCAGGAAAGTGTCTAGTTGAGCTTAAGGGAGCATGCCTACCATTTCAGCATGCTGAAGAGTAAGGCAGGAGCAGGAGGCCAGCCTGGGCTACACAGCCATATCCTGGTGTGAAGAACAGGAGGGTGTCGACACAATTTTTAAAGATAATTCAATAATATAAATCTATTATGTTACTTCATATAATTCTTCATTCTCAAATTCCTTGTCATTATTTCTTTTTGTTGTTGTTGTTGCTCCATACTGTATCACAACCTTAAATAATTTTTATGCATGAGAACACATAACAGCTTATGTACATGAGAACATATAACAGTCATAACATCTAGCTAGGAACCTTGTGATTTTAAACTGTTCTCATGGGCCAATGTTTATTCCCTACAGAAGGCAAGGATCTCTAGCTGATCACTCAGATGACTATCCATCCTTTACCTCAGAACTCACACTGTCCTCTGTCAAAAGGAAAGGCAACCGGCATTGAGACAGTGGAGGATCCTGCTCAGTGTTCTCTCGTCGGAGCCAGGTGACAGCTCAACCACTGATAGGCAGTGCCACAGCAAAACCATGCAAACTGCTGCAGGTATATAGGTTTAGATAAATTTGCCTATGAACCATGAAAAATAGGAATAAAATCCTTTCTTTTGATCACAAATCAAAAATAACCATGCATATATGAAAATAAAATTAATATAAATTCTTAGGGGTGATTTTTGTCAGCAGCTTAGATAACCATATTCAAACTAGTATAATTTGCATTACTGCCAAAAGCAACACGTAAAAGAGGAGTAGAGTTATACTAAATATAACCAGAAACCTAAAAATGAAGCTAGGAATATCATAATCATAACCTGAAAATGACATAAATCTAATGTAATCTGTACCTTCTTAATGCAGTGCAATGTCCTAGATTATCAAGGATGGCAAAATAAACATTTAACTGTATTTCTGACTGTTGCGCTCATCTCTGTAAACTGCAGTCAGTATGTTAACAGTTTGTGACAATTTATTATCTAGGGACATTAAAAGGGGGCAAGATGCATTTTGACAAACGGTAAATTCACGTCACTTTTGAAAGTTTTTACCATATTTAGGAAAATGAAGAAAAGCTCTGTTTGATACAGAAGACCCTTCATCTCAGAAGAAAGGCAGAACCAGGGCTGGGGGTCCATTGGCCCCTGCACCCACAGGCAGAGCCGGGGCTGGGGG
>LOEQ01000267.1:384855-406477 GCA_001685075.1 Bramus lutescens | reverse complement strand
GCCGGGGCTGGGGGTCCATCGGCCCCCACACCCACAGGCAGAGCTGGGGCTAGGGAGTCCATCGGTCCCCGCACCCACAGGCAGAGCTGGGGCTGGGGTCCAACAGGCCCTACACCCACAGGCAGAGCTGGGCCTGGGGTCCATCAGGCCCTACACCCACTGCAGGACTTGCAAGCCCTGTGATACTCTTGCTTCTTGCTTTCTCCACCAATAAGCTAGCTGGATTGCTGACAACGGCCAAACAGATGAACTGGATTTGAGCTTTCCAAAGCTGAGAGAACACCAGTAACCTAAAGAAAAAGAGACTCCTCAGCTCGGCTACCAGGGCTAATTCAATGCTAACTTAGACCTGGAGTGAGGCCTTATGTGTATCTTTCAAAAAGACTTAAAAGTGGTAAGGGAGCAGAGACACAGTTCCACACTGTCACTCTCGGCAGCCTTCACGGCTTTGATATAGAAAGAAATTTCAGAACTAGCCAATTTGAAACAAGTTGGACATTTAATTTTAAAGGTATTTATCATTAGTATTATTACTATTATATTATTATTTATTATTATTATTAGTGTGGTGGATAATTGTGTGCTAGCTATACTATAGTACATATGTGGAAGTCACAGAACTTGTGAGAACTGGTATTCTCTTTCTATTGTTATGCAGATTCTGGGGATTGAACTGGGGTCACCAGGCTTGTATTGCAAGTGGCCTTATCTACTGAGCCATCATCTCCCTGGCCCACAGTTGGAGACGTTATTAAAGATATTATATGAGTTTAAACATGATTGTTTGGAAAAAGAGAGGAACTTGGAAGAAAACCACACCTGAGAGCATGATGTGGGCTTCTGCAAGAGAAATCAGACACACCCAAGTGTAGGTAAGTATAGGCTCCTTAAAATCGAATCACCTTGTATTCACGTTAAGCATTCATACCCTTTTGGTGACTCTCATTTTTCATCTTCTCTCTCTTTGATAATGAGATTCTGGAGTGGTTCCAGTTGTCTTGGACAGAATGATAATCTGATAGGGTAAAATGGCAGATGCTTGGGTTGAATACGAAGTTTGGTATATGTGTTTTTCCTATAAAAAGGATTTCTGGTTTCCTGTAAGACTCCTAGAAAACTAGTCTGCAGTCAGGACAAGGCATTGCAGTTCATAGCCCTTGCATTCTTGCTTCTCTACTGGGAGAGGCTTCAGCTGGATGCCTGAGAGAGGCTCCCATCCCTTCTGTCCTCAAGATTTCCCCACTCTTCTGTCCTGCTTCAGCTTCCCCTGGGTGTTGAGAAATGACTAGCTGGTTTCAGGAATCATGCTCTAAATGATCCATCACAACGTTACAGACAGGCTTTTTAAAGGCGTATGTTTCAGGATATCCAACACGGATTGGTGCGGGAGAATTGTCTGTATTCTGTCAATTATGTATTTTAATAAAACGCTGACTGGCCAGGCAGGAAGTATAGGCAGGTCAACCAGACAGGAAGCAGAGGTGGGGCAATGAGAACAGGAGAATGCTGGAANCCAATCAGTTTATAATCTTATGGAGTCCTCTGTGTGATTTTCTTTGGGACCTTGTTGGCTGTGGGGTACAGGTCAGGACAGAAACCCCAAGCAGGTCCTCATGTTACACGGAGACATGAATACACGGCTCTGTAATCACAGATTTCTGATAATATTGCTGTGAGAACAACCCAAGATTAATGAAAAATATTTATGTACTTAGACCCTCTAAATTCCCTAGAATATGAAGTAAATCATAAAAAGTCATAAACACTGTACCAAACATCTCCAAACTCCTCCGGTAAATAGTTTTCAAAAAGTTTGTCACTTATCTCCATGAAAATGGAAAGACGTGTGTTTTATTGCAGACACCTTGCTTTATTAATCACAGTAANACCACTGGCAGGTCTTGGCCATGAAGCCCAAACTTGGCAGGATACACCCCAACTAGTAAGAAGCATAAATCTCCCACAGCCCAGTCCCCATAGATTTTTTTTCCTGGTGTGACTTACAAATGCTGACTGAACACTGAAAGACAGCCAGGAATCATGGAACAGTAATATTAGCATTGCTACAGGACACAAGAAGAACCAAGAGACCAANAAAGCCTGCTAAATATTTTCCATGCTTAAGAAGAAACGACCGGAATGGGGCAGCCTTGTCTGGATCTGCTGACGTTGCAGCTGTTGCCATAAACTTCCATTTTTATTTTTCTCAAGTTGTGGCTCATCCCCACCTCAACATGAAAAAAAAAAAGCTGATTTGGACATACTCCTATGCTAGTCACTTCATCTGTATATGGAAACCGTCTCTTTTCTCCTCCCCCCCCCACCCCTTTGCTTTAGGCAGAAAGAGTAGAGTCTGGGGCCCAAATAGGTTCTGCATCCAAGGAACTGGATTAATGACACACACACGGTAGAAATAAGACAATTGATTAAGAAAGGTGGCACTTCCCAGCAAGGAATTAGTCTAGAGAGCTAGGCACACACATACATACAAACATACATACAAACATACAATATATGGACATTTTTTCTTTTTCTGCATATACTGTTACATGTGAGCATTTGGTGGGAGGGATTTCCAGTCTTTTATCCCAACTATGATTATTGTACACAGCATATCTTTGTTCACTATCTCTTTCTACTGTAAACTGAAAAAACACAATGAAGTCAATTACTTAGAACAGAAGAAAATAAAACTGAAGTCAAATCACCTCCAGACCCAGTCTCTGTTACATAGACGTATGTTCATGCGGGGCTCTCTCTAAGCATGCGGTGTCTTTTTAGTGAAAGCCACTTAAACAAGAGGCTGAGTATGGCCTTGTCTGTGCTGTGGCTTCCTGTCCTGTCTGGCAATACTCAGCAGGCGTCACTGGGAGACTACTTAGCTGGCAATCCTGTCCCTCCCATTGTTCTCTCTCGTTTTCATGTGAGAATAATTTTGTATGTATTTTTAGCAAGTACTCACCTTAAGTGACTAAATTGACATCAATTATTTCTTGCTATATAATACTATAGTAAGGTACCATCAGTAACCAAATAACTGATGCCAACTATACTAGTACTAATGTATTATATTATTATATCATATTATATTACTGACAATCTATAGCACAAACTCCTATTGCACATATGGCCATAGGCAAGTGGTAGAAAGGGTTACAGCCATGACATTAAAAATATAAATAGAAAGCATGCTACAATAAAAACCAAGTCTAATTATGTTAACACTCAAAGACAAGTTGCCTTGCCTTTTTAGCTGTGAGGGTTTGTAAGTCTTTAATGTGTGAAGGAGTAGCACCAAGAAAATGTTCTACGTTAATTTTTATGATTCTTTTAATACATTATGAGCAAGACCACTATAAGCTAATAAAGTTATTATTGACTCTCAGGAGATGTGTAAGGACTAAACTAAAGATGAAAACCAGCACACAAAATAGTTGTATAAATGTGAAAGCAGGACTAAGCTAATTTTCTAGCTTGTCTACAACTTATTAGTTTCCCAACAAAAATCAGTACAAGATTTTGAGCTATTTAATGGCATGAAGCATTGATTAATTGAATCTTAGTATGTCTCTTTTATATTAAATAGTGTACAGGCTATTAAGTGTACAAAGGCCTTTTAAAACATAATTTCATGTAGATGGAAGTTTCTGTTTCACCCAGTCCTGCAGCCATTCAGTCCCAAAGAAACACACAGAGGCTTATATTATTAACTGTTTGGCCTATTATTCAGGCTTACTACTAACTAGCTCTTTTAACTTAAATTAACCCATAATTCTTACCTATATTTAGCCATGTGGTTTGGTACCTTTTCTTAGTGAAGCATTCTCATCTTACTTCCCCTGCTTCTGGCTGGCAATTGTGTTTCTGCCTTTCCTCTTCCCAGAATTCTCCTAGTCTAAATACAAGATTTTTCACTTGTATTGGTTTAATGAAATGCTGATTGGTCAGTAGCCAGGCAGGAAGTACAGGTGAGACAATCAGACTAGGAGAATTCTGGGAAGAGGAAAGGCTCAGTCTGCAGTTGCTTCCAGATACAGAGGAAGCAAGATGAGAATGCCTCACTGATAAAAGGTACCAAGCCACGTGGCTAACATAGACAAGAATTATGGGTTAACTTAATTGTAAGAGATAGTTAATAATAAACCTGAGATAATAGGTCAAACCATTTATAATTAATGTAGACCTCTGTGTTTTGTTGGGACTGAACAGCTGCAGGACTGGGCAGAACAGAAAACTTCAGTCTATAGTCTGGTTGCCCCATGTATCCTTCAGTGTTTATTAAACCAATACAAGTGACAAATCTTTACAGGGTACAAGAGCATCATCCCACAGCAATTTCATCTTAGCAAGTATAATGTATGCACCTTTTAATTTTGGCAGGTAAAGGACATAAGTAAAAGTTGCCAGTTGGGTCTAGCCATCAACTGCAGTCATTCTGTGTACTGCGATCCATGGAACCTAGAGCCTCAGCTCCACAGACCTATGTTAAAATTATGCTAATAGCTATGCATACTTGTGTGGCTTTCACACTAAAATGTCACAGGAAACTAAAGTGATGGACTCCCACTATGTGGGTTCTTGAATGTCATACATTCTTGGGACTTGTTTTATGTGGCATCTAGCATGTGTGTAAACGGTCCCTGCATTCCTCTCTCCAGTTCAGATCTTCTCCAAAAGGTCAGTGCTAGATCTCCAACCGCTGAAAGGACACTTCCACTGCAGACTCCACAGGCATCCGGAGCTTACTTTATGTCACCTCCTCTCACTGTTTTCCCTCCAATTACCTTTTCTTAATTCTCCTTATACCTAGAAGTCTTGGGAGTCCAACTAGAGTCCTCCCTCCACCTTAAACCTCCTTCATCTTTCCTAAGCCCTCGGTATGCCAGCCTTTCCCTTTAAACATCTACAGAATCGAGTTTCTCTTACTCAACCCTCTGTGAATTTTTCTGAATTATTGCAAGAGCTTTGAGCTTTGCTTCTTTTTCTCCCTGTATCTTCTTTCAGGCCGTCCTGCACAATGCAGTCAGGACGACAAAGAAGGCCACCTTTCTGCTCACCCTCTCAGGACTCATGTGCTGTGTCTCCTTCATGTGCTTCCCTTCCACTCTATACCCAGTCTCTTACAGAACTTACTCTTTAGCAGCTGCCCAGTCCACCACCAACAGCCCTCCCCCGTTCACTCAGCAGACTGCTGTCAGGTGTGGACTAGTTACACGTGTGAAGACCTCTGTCAGGGCTCTCGATGACTGTCACCATGCAGCAAACTGCTTCCTCTTAGTTTCATTTACTGGGATGAATTTCAGATCTCTGTGGAGACTCTACAGTAACTCAGAACTCTTTTCAACTAAGCCTTAGAAATGCCCGTGCTTTGTGGTGCCTCAGTCTTCCTTCCCTCTTGTCCACAGCAGTGAGGAGTGTCTCCCTATGGACGATGGCACCATGACAGCCCTTCTGTAACAGCATCTTCCCACTGTTCTGCAGCCACTAACTTGATTTTCCCTTTATGCTGTGAGCATCCTGAAATCAAGTGCCTTACTGCAAATGTACTAGAATCTAGAACAATGCCTGGATAGTGGGAAATTTCATGCAGTGAACTACAATGCATGTGACATGACCACAGTATATGTTGTTTACAGTCATTCTGATTCTTGAAAGCAACAAATCTTTAAGAAGGCTACACTTGCTGGTTGCCAGATGGTGGTGGCACACACCTTTAATCCCAGCACTTGGGAAACAGAGGAGGCAGATTGCTGTGAATTTGAGGCCAGCCTGATCAACAGAGTGAGGTTTGGGTTATCTGGGAATACAGAGAGAAATCTTATCTCCAAAAAGAAAGTTACACTCAACACCTTTAAACTGATAGCTTTACATATACTTTCTCTTCCTATAAGTCAAATTTGTCAATGTATGAGTATTTTAAACATTTTTCCTAGCTTTTATGAATTACAATTGCTAAGAACCTAGACTATTCAAAGAAAAATCCTACAAACAAAGCAAGCTTTAGGAGTAAGGGGTATAGTTCAGTGGTCTAGCATTTGCCTAGGATGTGAGAAGTCCTGGGCTTGGACTCCATTATTGTAACAACTTAGTAATAACCTTGTAAAGTTAAATACAGATGATATTTGTCTTCTGTATCTTGCGATATCATATACTTAAATCAAGCACTATAAAAACATTCATTTTCTTTTTAATCTGATACACTAAATCATTTGTTTTAAGCATACGTGTCACATTGCAGCTGTTCCATAATCTATTTGACTACTACGTTTTGGAAATATAACAGATCACCATTATAATTAATGTATGATGAAACATCATTATTGCAAATACTGTATTAATAATATCCTCACACCTACAACAATATAAGCATACTAATTTTAGGATGAATTTTCAAGAATGGAAACAATCGGTTCAGCAATATCAACTTTCAAAAGCTCTGGATACCTGGAGGATGACTTTCCTGAAAGTCACTTTCGGGTCATTTCCTCACTGTGCTGCAGAAAACACAGCGTATCACCCGTCAGTCTTCACATAACGGGACTTGCGTGTATTTTATAGTAGTTTAAAGAAGAGTAAGTATCATACCAGGTGGCAGAAGTCATACAGCAGCCAGGTTGCATGCCCGTCACCACTAGGTTTTCAGAATGACTGCACAAAGGAGACCCTCTGTCACATAAACAGTCCATTTACTAAGTCCTTCTCACGATCCCTTCAACTTCAAGAACTGTGGCAAACAGCAGGTATGTGGGCAGCTCCCTCACTCCCTCCATCCTTCCTAATCTGCTGTGTGTGACAGAGAGCTCTTCCCAAAGTGTGTTGTGTAGGTGTCTCATCTGTGGTCTGCAGCCAACTGCTTCAGAGGAAAGCTAAGCTGATCCTAGCAGACTGAGGATCCGGGGCTGTGAAGATGCACTCCCAGTGGAAGCCATTCCTGAGACGGTTTTCTTCTTCATCCAGGAGTAGATCAGTACACCTGAATCGCACGATCATTTGTGTTTATTAGCTTGTGTGTGTGTGTGTGTTTGTGTGTGCACGTGCATGCGCATACTCTCTGGGTGTGCAGGTGCACATGTATGTAAGGGTATATGTAGAGGTGAAAGGACAACTTCAGGCACAGTTCACTGTCCGCCACCTACCATTTCTTTGCTTCAGACAGGTTCTCTGGCTGACCTAGAACTTAGTGTGACCTAGAACAGGTTACACTAGCTGGCCAATAAGCTCAGGGGTCCACCTGCCTGGGCTTCCTTACACACTGGGATTACAAGCTGTGACACTGTGCTTGGCTCTTTGAAATTTAGGTTTGGGGGACTGAACTCAGGTTCTTGTGCTTTCACAGTGGACACTTTACTGACTGAACTCCCAAGTCCATAAATGCTAATCTTTCAAAATGGCTTTTTAAAGAAACACTGAGAACAATGAGCAGCCTGCTTAATGGTCATTAGGACAGGCACAGACAGTGACTCTTTCTTACCTTAACTATCAACCCCTTTGAGTCAACCAACCAGATCTTCTTTATAGCTTTCTCCTTCGATAAACCTTCTTTCTCCATGGCCATAACAATCAGGTGAGCAATCCCCAAGGCAGCCTGAAAAGAAGGTATAAAAATAAAGACTTCAAAACTTGTTCCACATGTCTTGTCGAGGGTAAAACATCACTTCATTGTGTCCATTAGTAAGGAACTGCAAAACAGCCCTCGGTCCACTGAGTTTCAGAGCTTTAGTCATGAATTCGCACTTGTCACATTGGGTGTGCAAAATGACCACTATTTACTCCACTTAATTACAACACAACCACTATGATACAGTTTGCTAGTCAGCACAGATAAGCCAGTGACACCCCTGACTGTCAGTATATCTGACTGTAGTTAGATGGTCAGGACCAGCACAACAAGAAAACACTACATTTAACACAACTGTCAGCCTGGCTCACTGGACCACATGGCTTACTGTCAGGAAGCTGCTCCTTCAACTGAAATTGAGTAAAAGAAGCAAGCTCTTATGGATGGTATCTTAATTAGACAACAACATAAGACTGAAAGGAAATATGTGCTGCCCAGCATTTATTTGCTCTCTTAATTTAGGCAGAGAAAGCACTGCAAAATGTCTCCCAATATTAAAGAAACCATCTTATTTGGAATTTGATGAAGTCTAGATAATCTATAACATGCCATAGACCTCATTTTTCAGAAACAAACCAGGGCCCACAAGTCATCCAACCAGGAACACTGCTGTGTCATTCACCAGAAACTTCTAGAAATGCAGAGAGGCTTACCAGAATAGAACTAACATATCAGGGTTATTAGGTAGGTTGGACTGTACTTTCAGTTTGAAAGTGAATCTCTGATTATAATCTGAATGTTTTCACGTATCTCTAGCTCATAAATTTAATTTCAAAATAAGCAAAATGAAAACAGTATGTACACATTCCTACTCATGTAACAAGTTGTTTTGTTTATAATCATATTAAGTTTAAATTTTTTTTTCAAAATGACTAGCCATAGTATTTCCAATTTCGAATTCTGTAATTCTAGAGAAATTTGAGAGTTTTCTCACAAGAGAATTAACATTTTATTCTGTTTGGGAGATGAATTGGCTTTCTTCTTTTAAAATGAGTATTGTCAATGACTTTAAGTAACTATGCAGTTTGGTCTTATACAATTTCTTCCAATTATTTAAAATGTCTTGGTTATAATGTTGAATAGTTTTGATGTACTGTGTATCTTTAATTCAAAATGATTTTCTTAAAAAAACAATTACAGTTATATATGTACAGGTTGGACTGTGTGGGGCTGTGAACACTTCTGACTGCGAGAGTGGGGGATGGGTATACTAACTTAAATTCAGTGAGGTTGTCATATGTAGCACAGAGCACACAATGGTAACTTCGTTCTGTATCAAGCCTTAAACATGCATAACAAAGTCAAGGTAACATTTGATAATCTCACAAATTTGAACTGTCAAAATGTTTTACACTTCCAAAGTCTCCTATAACGTTACTGTAAGCTGCCTTAAAGAATCTTCCGTCTATAGCTGTACTGTAACACTAGGGGAACACAAGACCTTGAGTAAGTACTGAGCTAAAGCTAACCACTTATCAGTCAGGATGCAGTAAGCAGCACACAAGGCAGGTACCTCTCCAGCTCCCTGGAACAGCACTGTCTGATCAGAGAGCTTGTTCTTGGTTATTCGAAGAGCTGCAAGGAGACCCGCAACCGCAACAGACGCTGTTCCTAAAACAAGTGATAAATATCCTTGAGCAATCCTCAGATGGATCCTGCTAGATTCTAAGCTTTTATCCGCATCCTTAGATCACCATATGACAGGGTAACAGGGACAGACAGGACCTATGTGTTTGTCTCCATACTGGCATATGTGACAAAAATCTTAGGCTAGGGATATCAGTATTTTAGGATCACAGCTTAAATCCTTGAAAACTTCCCAAAGGGGGACCCTAGGATGGTGGGTAACAGCATGGGCTTGGGTTATGTTTGGTTTTCAGATTTGGTTTTAGACTTTTAAGGTAGGGCCTCATGTAGCCCTGGCAGAAGTTAAACTGTGTGTGCCCAGGATGGCCTCAAACTTGCAATCCTCTTGCCAGCCTCCAAAATGCTGGGATTATAGGCATATGCCACCGTACCTTGTTTGAGTTTGGATATGATGTGGATTTCAGTTCACCCTATCTAAAAGAATTTAGAAAAAATATTTTATAATCTGTTTTGCTCGTTTGTAAAATGATTTTGTTGTATGATACAGAAGAGTAATTAGTATTGAACTTTTTCACCTAAATATTCTTGAGGCTTTGAAATCCACTGGTGATCCCCTCCACACAAAGGATCCACACAGTAAACGCTTGCTGCTGATGAGGTAGTGGCCATGGTGTTTCAGATATATTTGGAATTTAATGTTTAAATTTGAAAATAGCCAATAATAGCAATTGAAATCTTGTTTTTTTTTTTAATTATATTCTTTAATTGTCTTTCTACCTATAACTCCTATCAGAACCCTAGGTGATAAGTGAATGCATGTACAGTAGGGTACAGCTGCTCTCATCACACACAAGAATGTAAGTGGCACCATTCTAATCCTAGGACTTCACCGCGTACACAGATATGCAGTGGTGCTCTTGCTCTAACATGACTATACAGCTCAATTCTTGAAATATAACTGCAGGTTTTTTTCAATACCTTCCAGCTTTATGGACATTTTACACCACAAAGGAAACAGTCTACTATTTCACTATCACTCCAAGGAGCAGCAAAGTCTGGCCAAACTTAAAATACCCTTACTTGGTAAAATCTAGACCTGGATAGATCCAAGTAAGACCGCTGAAATGTTCATGAACTGTGACAAGTCACACATTGTGCAAACCCACTGTTTTGTGCATAATTTAAAATGGAAGTCTCAAGAGTGAACAATGTGACTCAGTGCAGAATGCTTGCCTAATGCACAGAAGGCCTGAATTAAATCTCCAAAACCACAACAAAAGAAATTCTGTACAAAATATGACTGATTTATATAGGAAATATGCCATGATGTCTGTCCCATGCACCAAGATACA
Source organism: Bramus lutescens (assembly GCA_001685075.1). Lineage (NCBI taxonomy): Eukaryota > Metazoa > Chordata > Mammalia > Rodentia > Cricetidae > Bramus > Bramus lutescens. Next base: position 395,920 of record LOEQ01000267.1, on the reverse strand, counting down.
CTCGTGAGAACTGTTAACAGATGAAATTAGGGAGGAACAGATGTCAAGTTACCATATTAAGTAATTACTCACAAGCAGCATCTCAAGCTATCTCTTCTTGGGTTCTTCAGACAAAAGCCAGTCCAAAGTTAGATGTGAGGAATTGTAAGCCCACTTCCAACTCTGGGATCACATGGTTCCAAGACACCTACTGATTGTCCCAATGTCACAGGATTTAACTAGCGGAAAAGTCGATGTTGGCACATTACCAGCATCACTACTTGGTGTTATTTGGTTTTGTGCTTTGTGTTTCATGGGATTGGACACTTGGAGACAGACACAAGAAGTTGTGTTGTCTCAGTATAATGTGCCATTGTCATGTGGTGATGCCAGCTCATTCTACTAAAATGCTTTACTGCAGACATGGCTAAATAGGGAGCACAAGTCTCCTCTCTCTGTGCTGGATACTAAATCATTTTAAGTATATCCCATAGCATTTCCTTGTGACATAATAGAATGTCTAGTCTTTTCTTTATAACATCAGATGGTAAGATTGAAAAGATAGTTTAGCATTACCAAAACTTTAATGTGAACCTGACTTTTTAAAGATATATCTTTTTAATTTTTTTATGTATATGAGTGCTCTATCTGCACGTACGCCTTTATGCCGGAAGAGGGCATCAGATACCACTATAGATGGTTGTGAGCCAAAATGTGGGTGTTGGGAATTGAACTCAGGATTCTCTGGAAAAGCAACCAGTGCTCTTAACCACTGAGTCATCTCTCCAACCCATGAACATGATTCCTGTGTCTACTTTGAATTTCTTTGTAGAAAAGCAAGTGCAGAAAATTAAAATTTTATAAAAATGTGTTTGCAAAATAAATCACACTATTGTTTTAATTCTTATATTAAAATTAAACTTAAATCATACAGAGGGAAGGCCTGCCTTGGACTGCTGGTGTTAAACAGGACTAAACACTGCTAATGCAATATTAAAGAGACGGGCTGTCTTCTAAATTTTTACAAAGTTCTATAGGCTAATGTGTCATAAAATTCCATTCTTTCAGACCCTCAGATTTTTAATGATTCTTTAAAAATTGTACAAATATGAATGTGTATGTGTCTGCATCTGAGTACGAGTGCCTACAGAAGCCAGAAGATGGTGCTGTAGTGGACAGGTGGGTGCTGCGATCTGAACTCTGGTCCTATATAAGAACATCCAATGTTGCCCACTGCTGAGCCATCCTTCCAGTCCCCAAACTCAGTGCTCTGAGCACTGACAAGACAACACATCTCGCATGAGATCTTCTGAGTCGTAGCTAGAACGCAAGTGCTGAAATGCGGTGTGACATCACTTGTGACTTGTGTGCACATGGTATACCCTCGACACAAAGGAACTTTGTGTTTAGATTTGGATCCCAGCCTCAAAATGTCTCATTCTCTCTCTATATATATGCAAACACATACTCTAACATCAAGAAAAATATGAAATTCAATGCTCCTACTACCAAATACTGTGGATAAAAGTTGTTCTATCCCGGTATAAATTTGCAAGTAATATGTCTTTAATATACACAGAAGATTTGCTGTGGCTATAAATCTCTCTGATCTTTTACCAAAGAATGACCTCAACTGCTGGCATGATAATCTCAGTTTATAGCTGGAAGATAGAAAATTCAAGGCCAGCCTGTCATAAAAACAACAACAATAAAATCAGACCTTTACTGATACACTAGTGCAGTGATTTGTTAAATCAAATTAGAACTACAAATTATGTTATATAACTAACAAGACCAATTTGTAATGAAATAACTATAATCCATATGCGCTATTAATATATCAGATACCACTAGAATTGTTGAGGAAGAGAATGGGCTTACATAGGCTGAGCTCAGGGTTAGAGCACTGGACACAGCCGCTGGGGCATGGGAGATGCCCTCAGCCTTGGGTGGGAAGGCACCTGGAGCAGCAGAAGCATGTGCAGGACACAAAGGCAGGGAAGGTTCCCTATGGAAAATGGCAGAATGTGCCACACTAGCATGCCTCTTCCCTACAAACGGCACTAAAGCAACAGAAAACAGACTTGAAAACAAACGGACAGGGATATGGACTAAAAAGCAGCAGACATAGTGGAGGGCAGGAAATAACGCCATACTGAAAAAAGTTAAGTAAAATTCATTTACTGGATATGGAGGACCACACACATTCTTAACTGAGAGAATACAAACAGAAAGCAATTGCCAGCAGATAGCAACAGAGCAGAATCTCAGCAGAGTAAAAGAACAGCTAGCTACAAAGGCAGGAAACTCCCCCAGGAGATGGCCTAAAGCACAACATGACTTTAAAGCAAACCCAGTATAATTTAAGATCATTTTATATTGCTAGTATAGTTAGCTATGTTTTTCTTTAATCAAATAATTTTCATAAAATAGTGTCTTTAAATAACACATCTGTTTCAAAAGAAAACAAAACAGTCCCTTCAAGGAGAGGGTGCAACACACTGGTCTGCAGTGCAGGCTGAAATACCTGCACAACTGTTTTCATGGACAACAGCCTTTGGCATAAAGGGAAAAGCAGAGGGTTCAAAAGGTAAAAGAGAAATAGGAGGAGAACACCCATCACAGGCATGCAGCTCTCAAAGGGAGAGATGCTCAGGGTGGTTTGTTCATTTCTTGTCAAAATTAGAAGACTCCACATAGGCTTTCTCTACCTAGGAATTAGATGACTTTTCTCAACCCCATGTTTCCCTCCTAAGGGCAGTATCATTCTGAAATCCCTGTGAGGAAATAAGCATTGTGTGGGCAGGCAGTGAGGGCGCCAGTGATTTTACTGCCTCCACTCTGGCAAGCATCTTCAGCATGCCTCACACACTTCTCTGGACCTTGACTTGACTCCTGCATTAACTTCTAGGCTTTACTTCTGATGTGCCCCAGGCCCTAACCTTAATTACTGGTCCTGATAGATAAAAAAATTTCTGTTTTGCTTGGTGATTTAACCTTCTTAAACTGAACTCTGATTCCCATTAATTCTGTATAATGGTTCTCAATCATGTAATGCTGGTCTTAATATCCTTATACATCCTTTCACATATTCTGTGAGAAACAAAATGCAAAGGTATAAAATATTATAGGAGAAGAGGACGTGGGTTTACTATGTTGTCTTTGAAATGCTGGGGATGACCCCAGGGCATTGTATATGCTTGGAAAGTGTCCCCCACTGATACACATCCCCCAGCCCTCAAAAGGCTTGCTCAACAGTTCACTGGAGGCTGCTATAGAGACGGCCTCAAAATGAATTGATGAGTGACTTACAGACATCAGCCTGCACTGAAAAGAACAGCATGTGTGTGCATTAAGCTACTCTATCATCACCTAGGGTATCCTAGAGTCAGGGCTGCAACACTTTCAAACCAGACTTCCTTTCTATGGCTCACATTCACACTTCTCAGCACTGGAAATTCTGGATTTCCTTCTGAAACCCTCCAGATACTCAATTCCCAAAAATTTGTAGCTGCCTGTAAAGTGACTATCCAAGAACTATGCAAGATGAGGAAGCAAGCACGCATAAGGATGGACTTCTTAGACCATCAGCAACGATGGAAGATACCAACTTCTATGATATGGCATCAGGGCGGCTTGGTGACAGGAAGCACTTGACCAAAATGATTCACTGGGAAGGAGGCCATAGGGAAAGAAGATTGGGCTGGAGAGGAAATGGGTTTGCTTTAGAATGGTTTCAGAATGAGGTAACTCTGAGATATCCAAGAAGAGATGTTAATAAACAGATGAACATACCACCCTGGAGTTCAAAGAAATCCTAAATGTAGAACTAACCCTGCGAGATGAATGTCAGAATGTGGAATAGGGCCTAGGAGGATAGTACTGAAGCAAAAAGGGAAGGCCTGAGATGCTCTGCCAAGGGATAGGCAAAGGGAAGAGGGAAGAGCCAAAGCAGTAGAGAGAAATCAGCAGGTGCAGTGACAACAGACAAGTAGCTCGACACGGGACAAACGACAGTGCTGAACGCTATGGAGATATTAAGACAAAACTGAAAAAAAAGCACAGCAGTGAGATGGAAGCCATCATGGTCTTCAAGTTGCTAGAACTAAGTAACACCCTCTACATGTTTGTCCTTTTATCTAACCCGAATGAAACAGGTTCCTAAGGCTTTCATATAAAGCTTGGATGTTGAGGGAGGGAGCACAGCGAGGGTCAGAAAACAAGAGCTTGAATAGAAAACCACACATGGCTTAGACAAAGGTCCACAGCCAAACCATGTGCCTGAACTATCAATTAGGATTCAGCAGACTATCCGTATGCTAGGCTGGCGGCTCGTGAGATCTCAGCCCACAGGACACTGGGAGCCTGAGGTCCATGTGTACATAGAGAGAACCTGTCCCCAAAAACAGAGAAATAGCACTTCTTGGAGTGAGGTTTTGAAAACAGCTGAGGAGAATTACATTTATATCCTTAAACCATGTGCAGTCCATTTTCACAGATTTCCTTCTTTATTAGGTCATAATAGCTGGAGATTTTCTCAGATTTCTGGGAGCTCGTGTATATCTAATATGGTACATTCTAGGGTGCTTTCTCAAATGTGAACGAGAACCAGAAATTATGACTAAAAAAAATCCAACATAAATCCTGCTTTTTTTAAACAGGTACCTAACATTTACTGGATCTGAATAAAAAGCTGTGAATTAATTTCAGATGTCATTATTTTTCATCTGTTTATCTTGTTGGACTTCTGTATGTACACCTTATATGCATAAGTACATAATTCTATAATTTCATTAAAATAGTACAATGATACTGTTTATTTAAGCTTTAATTTATTGCTTTATTAGTTAAGAATTTATATCTCACTGTAGAAATTGTTAAGTGCAGATGAGATTTAAAGCATATATTTTCTTAGCATCCATGACAACTTTTCAGAGATTACAATACATTCAGAACAAAAGATTAATATTGAAAGCTACTGACCTCCCAAAGTTGTGAAAATATGGAAGTTTCTGACTGTCTGTAACCTATCGCATCCCTAACATGCACCTCCTCAGCTCAACATCTCCTTCCCTCTTACAATGCCTCACCCCACAAACCTGCCGGCTACATCACTGCAGCTTCAGTCCCTCAGTATATTTACCGCTTTTAACCTTGTTCCTCCTTTTCTGATGTGTATGGAGGGGTAGAGCCTAGAGCTGCATGCCAAGTTCCTGTGTGTCTTGCACGTCTAGATTACTTTGTGACATGATCTTTCTAGACGTCTTCTCTGTGCCCCTTCCTGCCTTTGCTCAGACGGGTCATCGCATTTCTCTCATCAACTGGAGACTACCAGATGTTATTTTTGATTCATACACAGTGAAATGTGATTACCTTGAATATCATCATTAAATGTGCAATACTTGTTTCGATACTTGTTCAGGAGACGAAATGCATTCAGATTGGCAAAATCCTCGAACTGAATAAGGCAATTCATCCCATATCTATGAGGCAAAAACATGAGTTTTAAAATTTAATGAAATGACATTTTAAGTAGACATTTAAACCTAGCCTGTATGAAAAGGCACACCAATTTCTTTTAAAAGTCCTTTCTGGATGCTTAGCATAAATGTATAACACATTATCATCAAGGACTGACATCACACTTACCACAAAAAAGGGAGTGGATTGGCACTGTGGAATAATTCCAAATGACAAAAATTCAGTCCAAAAATATGATCTATATCCTCAAGGAATTTGAAACTCAGTAAAAACAAAATCTTCTGAGTTAAAGAAAGGTATATAAAATGTAATAAAAGAAATGTTACGTATGAACAAAGGATTATTGCTCTTCAGGAAACCATGCTTCTAGCTACTCTTAGAAGCCAACTGACAAATTAATGAACCTTTAACTGACTATTATTTTCTATCACGACCTAACGCATCCTAACATGTGCCGAACAGACGGCATCTCCTTGCTGTGTGCTTGCACGGCAGAGGCAGCGACACAGTCCTTCCCTTTAACATGCTTTACATGGGCACTAGACCCAGGCATGACGACCGACCCTCAAAAGGCCCCGCCTCCTCAGAGTTCCACATGGGGTTTAGTCCAAGTGTATGGATTTTGGTGGGATACAAGCACTCAGATAAGACAGCTTCAACACGTGCTGTCTCCCTTGTCCACAAGTGCTCAACCCCGTGCCCATCTCTTCATCTCACTAAGAAACAGCTTTCCTTCTTTACACCTATTCTTTCTGGACCATCTCCATGAAGCTGTGGCTTCTTTCATCAGTGTCAAAGTTCTCACTACAAAGCACTGAACTTTGTCCTCGTTTCTCACTTCTTTCTTCTATGAGGACAACTGAAAGCCCCAGTTGCCAACATCACAGCAGAGATGAAGACTATCAGAGCTCCCTCTTCTTCCACCTCTCCCAACCACCATGACTAAGATCTCCATAGGGTCCATCATTTTCATCCATTATTTTTACTAATATTACTATTATCATATATTTGTCCCTAATGGTCTACCTCTTAAAAATACTACCATATTCATAGGTGAAGCTGGGATTGAATCAATCTTTCTTCCTTCCCCTTTCTCTACAAAGTTTTGTTATGTACAGAGAAGGGAAGGAACTCAGTTCTTTCTGGTATCGACTTTTCTCAAGGCAGCCAGGAAACCGCTGCTCCGCTTGACTCCTGGAGAATCCTCATGCTCACCCGTGTACTGACAAACTCAAGGCAGCCAGGATGCTGCCGCTCTGCTTGACTCCTGGAGGATGCTCATGCTCACCCGTGTACTGACAAACTCAACATGGCCTTTGGAGCTTGAGTAGTTCCCTGCCACACCGCACCTCTCAGATCTCACTGCACACCTGCTACTGCGCTTGGTGAGGTGCCCACTACAGTGGCCAAGGGGCTTGGTCACCTGTGGCCTTGTTAAGACCCTGGCACAAAGACCTGGCTGTTCTTCAAGGGCTGCTGTAGTAGAAAACAGGAGGTTTTTTCCTAATTTTTAATTACTATGAAACAATATTGCTTTCTGTTTTTTTGTATCTTCTATATCTTGGTCATTTTTAATTCTTTTGTTATTTGGTTCATTTTTACTGCTTGTTGCCCCTTTATTGTTCTAACAAGAAGTAAATAGTACCTTCTATGATAGATACCTACAAATAGCTTTCCTAGTCACTACATTGCACCCTTAATCCCTTAGATGGCATTTGTTCTAGACAGCTTTAATTGTCAACTTGATATGGTGTGAGACCATCTGAGAGAAGAATCTCAACTGAGGCCTAGTCAGTGGCCTGTGGACATGTCTGTGGGGACTGTTTGACTGTTAATGACGTGGGCAACTGCAGCTCTGGGCAGCTGGTGTGAACTGTACATGGAAGCTGGCGGAGTGTGAGCTGCTCTGTGCACCAGCAACCAGCAACCTCAGTGCTGCCGTCTGTACTTCTCTGGCTGGGAAATGAGTGCCTTGCTCAGAGACAGTGCTGTGTGGAGCAGCAGGTGGGCCTGCCTGGAATTCTGGCCTTGACTCCTCTCAATAATGGACTGTGGTCTGGAACTGTCAGCCAAATGGACCCTTTCCTCTCCCAGGTTGATTTTTGGTCAAGAGTATTTTTTAATTGCAGCAACAGAAACAAAACTAAAATGATTCTGTTGATTTTGCTACAGAAATTTCAGGTTTTTATGGAATCAGAGTACTTGATGCTTTTACATACAGACTCACCTTTGGATAGCATGTCTATGACATCCCCTGCATGTGCATCGATTTATAACCCAAACTTTCTTCTAATACCATCATGGATTCAGGAAATGATTAACTTCAAGATCTGTTATTACTATTGACTATTAGGCCATACATTTGTAATGATGAAAGTATCCATTTTGCACACTATTTCCTCAGTTATACTAGCACCGTTTATTTCCTACTCCATCCTTTCCCTTCAGCTCCTACACCATGTTTGATACAGAGGAGAGTCGCCTTTTGTTTCTTGGCTTCTCTACACTACTGCTAATGACAGAAAATGTCTCGCCACCTTATGAGATAGGAAACACAGTTACTCTTCACAACTACAGCATGGGCTGTCACTGTTATTCCCATCTTACAGATAAGAACACAGGGACACATGATGACAAAGCCTAATAATGACAACTGAGAGTACCATTAGTCAGCTACTGTGTGTATCCATAAAAAACGCTACCTTGCTGGCACCTATATCGTTCTCAAATACCTTTAATATTGAATATGGTTGGTTACCCCTTTGTTCTTATTTGAATTTGGCTGCTACAGAGATTCTGGACCATAGGCTCAGAGTCAGAGCTCCCACACTGAACTCCTGGCACCCTTGCATACTATGTGTCTTCCTTTTTCTGCCTGTGTTTTCCTATTAAGAAAGATGTGAATTCGATCTTTCATAGATTTGTTATGGGGGTTGTCTGAAATGATAAATATGTATTCAGTTCAATGACCAGTAATAAGTCCTCTATAGCAGAGAGTTCCAAAAATATTTAATGGTAACAAAAGTAACTATGAAATGTGAGATAATGTCCTCAATGACTAAGAGAAAATCACCGCCATCCTATACAGTACAGGTTGAAAACTACTCTTCAGGACTGAAGCTAAATCAAGACAGCTTAGATAAAGCTACTGCAGGAACTCAAAGAATGGTCTTCACAAAGAAAATAATCCAAGTAATAAAATCTCTTTTACAACTTAAGAAAATGGTAAAATGCAAATAAATACAAATTTTCTCAGATGACATAGTTATGACAGAAGCACTTCCAGCCTGAGAAAGTAAGGCGAAAAGATTAGATCTTCAAAAGCTGATGGACATTGAGAGCAACTGTTTTGGTGCTGTAGAAAGGACTGAGGGCAGACAGAAGAAATGGCTGGGGGAAACTAGGAGAGTGGGGGCTAGCCATAAACAAAACAACTGTACACATGTGTCTGGTGCCATTTTTCATATTCCAAGAAAGCTCTTCATAAAATGATGAAAGTGTTATAAAGAACTGGAAAGAAACATTTCCACAGTTATGAATTGTCACTTTTAAAAATGCCAGCAGAGAAGTAAACTTTGTGATAGCAACTAAGTACCCGAAACACAAGTATCAGTCAGCAGCCATCCAATGTTTGTGATGACTACTTTGTAATTCTCTGGTTTCTAAGGAGCCTTCGGAAATCAAAAACTGTGTTGTTGGGCAATGCCCTCACATGGCTTGCTCCTGTGGTGTGTCATAGTCCAGGGGGCTAACAGCAGCAGATGCTCTATCATTATGTTCAGAAGAAGCAGCCTGTGGTCTGTGAGGATGCCTCAGGGCTTTCTCGGTTCTATTCCCGGATCTACTACTTACTTGGTTTGGTGGTCAGGGGCTTGTTACAATTTTTCTGTGGTTGAAATTGAGTCCTTCAGTGTGGTTTGCCTTCAGTGTTCAGGACACAGTGTATGAAACTATAAATCTACAATGCTTCTGCAGTGTAATCTGGGAACAGTCCTAGGTAGTAAATCGGTACATAGGGCACCTTATCATTTTCATACGCCTGTTTTAGAATCATCCTCTGGAAGATGCCACATACCCATTTTAACTTTGTAATTTTTCCCACCTGGTAGTTAGTTCTGATTTCACTCCTAGAGATTTAAGAAGAGGCTTTCTGAATTCATCTTGGGATATGTGTATCTTGCACCATGTAATAAAAATAAAGTCATGGAAAGATACTTTGTTCTAGCTGAAAACAGCCTAGTCACTATGAAATCAGAAGTGATGGAACTCTCGAGATTTGGCCATTTCACCTCTACATAACTGTGAAAAGAACCTACTTTTTATGATCAAAATTTGGCATGAAATAGCACATATAAATAGTTTTAAAAGCTAACAAAATATCCTAAAACTGACATGTAAAAATTCTGGAGTATGTGTTCTTTGTGGCCATGTTAAGTCTGGAAACCACCTCATTGCAATGACTAATGGCTGTGGCCAGAACCAACTAAGCGCCAGACAATATGGTCTACATTTCAGGGGGATTAACTAATTTAATTCTCTCAGCAATTCAGCAAGGAAGACACTGTCATTAAGCATTTTACAGATGAAGACAACGGAGTTCCTCATGACTAAGGACCAAGCATTTAGTGAGCTCATACTGCTCAGAGGAGTAAGGTAGGGGCTGACTGCAGGCCACAGGACTCACATGCTAAGCAAGCACTTTGACCCTGAGCTACATTCTCACCACACCTCTGAATTTGGGTATCAAAACTCGCTCATCACACCAGCAAGGTGGCACTTGTGTGCATTCAACACACCAAGTCCCGCATAGTGAGGAGCACATGGACAAATGTTGGAAACAGTAGTCTTTCTGTAATCTTAAAATAGTGAGAGTTCATACAACAAACTTGACCATGCATGCTTGGACTTTCCTGAGAAATGGGGTAAAATCATGTTTAGGATGTGTTACATGCATGGCACCACACAGTGTCCGAGGCCTACAGTACATTATAATGGATGAATCCCTCAGTGGCAGGGGTTATTGTGAATGATTCATTTTGATAATGAACTGAGGCTTTAAGATACTTAATGAATTTAGCAGCAAACAGGAAACAAATTTTGCTGACTGGGGGCACAAAGCATACAAACAGTCTTAAAAGAGGTTTCCTTTAAAAGCAATCAATGGGACTGAGAGGCTCAGGTGCAGAGAGGTCCCTTACCTTGCACAGGGTCCTAGGTTCAATCCTCAGCACCGCAAAAATCCAAATCCAGTAACAATACGTGGCACACAGAGAGCCCAGCAAAGGTTTAAGGAAGATAGCATTAAGTAATGGAGGCTTAAATTTGACCCTAGGGAGGACTCAAAAAGTGAAGGAGGAATAAATCAGGGCATTCCAGAGGCTGTACCAGGAGATATAATAGCATCACACTGAAGGACTTCAGAAGGAGAACAGTGCTTCTTATATTTCAGACTATATAAGGTCCAGTGGCATGGCTTAGCAAAAAAAGGCACTTGCCACTAAGTTTATGACCTGAGTTCAGTCCCCAGAACCGAGCAGAAGAACTGATACTTGCGAGTTGTCCTCTGACTGCCGCACATACGCTGTGCCACATAAGCATACTCCTC
>LOEQ01000267.1:362789-375462 GCA_001685075.1 Bramus lutescens | reverse complement strand
TGGCCCATCGCTGTCTAAGCTTATGACCCACCGCTGTCTAAGATCATGACCCACCACTTTCGAAGTTCATGACCCACCACTGTCTAAGTTCATGACCCACCACTGTCTAAGTTCATGACCCACCGCTGTCTAAGCTCATGACCTGCTGCATTGTCTAAACGAAATGAAAGGTAAGCAAAGAGAAAAGTCAGGAGCAGAGCCCAGTTTCTGGGGCCAAATGGTGGGAGCACTTCTGACTAGCACTGAACTGCAGGAGACAGTTAAACATTACCAGGGGATCTTGCCTTCAGCCAAACTTTCATGAATTAGATGTTTATTGTGAAAATCTAAGGGGGGAAAAAAGTCCCCTGGTACCTCTAGCAGAAGAAGTGGGAGGTGTCCATACTGAAAATGCTAGAACATTGTTTTCATAAGGACTTCCCTCAGGAGACTTCGGTTCATCCAAGATTATTTACTGAGGCTCCACCAAAATCTAAGCAACTTAGGGGAAGAGAAATATTTAACTCAAGCTTCCTGTAGCCCCTAACATGGACAAGGAAATACCCAGCTTAAATCCACAGAAAGACTAAGACCTAATATGGGGCTAAACAACATAGTCCCTGCTCAGCACCTCAACAGGGCTCAACAGGGCTCTGGGATAATAGGAAAAAATAGCTCAATGACCTGCAAGTCTCATAGTCTATACTAGAAATCTCAAGGAAAATCCCAAGGTAAGAGACATAAAAAGAAGGGCACTGAGGGACAGTATATAACCTAACCAAGCTAGATAAGCAATACTGTCAGCAAGATTAGCTCCAGTGACTCCAAACACCAGCTTTCAACAAATTACACAAAAATGATATAAGATATTTAGTCACATGAGACAAAGCAAAACAAAAGAACGAGATCTAGATGCTCAGCAATTTTGGAACAGTCAGACCGTGAACTGAAAATGACTATGACTCAGCTATGAAGAGCTTAACTCCAAGGAAATCAACGCAGTGCAGGGACATATGGGTAACATCACCAGACATGGAAATCAAAGTCATACTGCTGAAAATTGCCTTTGATGGGCTCATCGTGAACCAGACACAGCAGAGGAAAGAATAAGTAAGCATGAAAAACAGTTAGCAGAAGCTCTGAAAATTGGAACACAAAGAGAAAAGGCAAGAAATAATGTGGCAGAATAGCTAAGAACTGTGGGACAACCACAAAGGTGTGGCATTTGCACATGGGAAGACAAAAAAGAAAAAGAACAGAGTATTTTAAGCAATGGTGGATGAGAATCTTATGAAGTTAATAACAAACACCAATCCATAGATCCAAGAAGTGCAGGAAACATACATAAATCAGGACAAATAGCGTCTAAAAACGTATGTAGACATAGTAGAGTCACACTGCAGAGGACTGAAGACAAAGCAGATAGTGTAGGAAGCTGTAGTGGGAACCCCATCTTCCCACGCAGGAAGAAGGACAAGGTTACACTGGCCTTCCTTTCTGAAATTCATGTAAGCAAGAGAATAAAGGAAGAAAACACTCACTATTCAACAATTAGTTAATCCAATTATCCTTCAAAGGCATAGCATAAATAAAACTATCTCAGACACAGAAAATTTGAGGAAACTTGGAAATGTTAAGCATTTTTAAGAGAGAAGGAAGATTTATGATTGAAACTATATAAAACAGGAGTTCTCAACTGGGTCATGGCCCCTTTGGGGGTCAAACAACGTGTTCACAGGGGTCACATATCAGATCTTTGCATTACAATTCCTAACAGCAGCAAAGTTACATTAATGATGTAGCAACAAAAGAATTTTTATGATTGGGGGTCACCACAACATGAGGAACTGTTTTAAAGGGCATTGGGAGGCGTGAGAACCATCTTTGATATAAACAAAGGAAGACAATTGGAAAGGGAATAAGTAAGGGTGAAATAAAATCTTTTTTTCTTAAGTTGCCCTAAATTGTTAAGTTTATTCAACATAACAGTACACTATGGATAAGTTAAATAACTGGATCAGGAACAGTTGGGAGGCAGTAGGATGCTGCTGGACATCTGGACAGCCTATGAAACCATTCCATGTTGTGTGGAAATAGACTTGAAAGAGATATGCTGCAAATTCTCTATTTATTGCCAACTCTTGGAGCAGCCACTGGACATTTTCTTAATGAAAGATAAAACTAGTAGGCTAAGACATAAGAGAAAATGAATTTATGGTATTTATTAGTCCTTACCCCAAATAACTTTCTTGATGTTCTTTCCCATAATTTACCTAGACTTGTTTGGGGTTTCAAAGCTTTAATAATAGTTGACTATACACCACAGATAAACCAAATATTTCAACAATAATTGTTTACTGGGAGCCAGGCAGTGGTGGTACACGCCTTTAATCCCAGCACTTGGGTAGGTGAATCTCTGTGAGTTGTAGAGGCCAGCCTGATCTACAAGAGCTAGTTACAGAACAAGTTCCAAGCTCCTAAGCTACAGAGAAACACTGTCTTGAAAAAAAATTGTTTACTGGGACCCAAGTTCAAAGGATACAATAGAAATTAAACAGGCAAGAATTCTTCACAGAATTTGTATTAGACTTGTATGTGATATTAAAAGTAAATTATTGACATGGTATGGGTAATCTATAATATACAGAAAAATAAAACATATAAAGCAAATAGTATGAGATGTACAAAGAAGGCAAAATTATACAATGGAAAAAACCAACAACAAATGGGTGCTGGTCAAACTGGATGGCAGCATGTAGAAGAATGCAAATGATTCAAGTCCAAGTGGACCAAAGACCTCAAGATAAAAACCAGATACCCTGAACTTAATAGAAGAGAAAGTGGGGAATAGCTTTGAATGCATTGGCACAGGAGACAACTTCCTGAATAGAACACCAATTGCACAGGCACTAAGATCAGCATGGATTTCCCTGGGAAAGGGAAATAGAAGCTATCTCTGGGTAAACTGGGGGCGGGACAGATGGGGAGAGTAATGAAAGAGATGTCTTGATAGGGGTGTGCATTTGGGGGTTAGGTTTCTCCCTAATGGCACCGGAGAAACCACCAGAAATACACAAGGATGACCCCAGCTAAGACTTCTAGCAGTGGTGGAGACAGTGCCTGAACTGGCCATCTTCTGTAATCTAACTGTGACTACCCTAATTGTCATCAGAAAGCCTTCATCCACTAACTGATAGGAACAAATGCAGAGATCCATAGCCAAGTACTGGGCTGAGCTCCAGGAATCCTGCTGAAGAGAGGTAAGAAGGAGTGTAAGAGCGAGAGGGCTCAAAGTCATCACATGGAAACCCAGAGAAACAACTAACCTGGGCTCATAGGAGTCCACAGACTGAACTGACAGCTAAGGGAGCCTGCATGAAACCAAACTCTAGATATGTGTGACAGTTATATTGCTTGGTCTATTTTTGGGACTCCTAACAATGGGATCAGGGCCTGTCCCTAATGCTTGAGCTGGCTTATGGGAACCATGCTGGGTTGCCTAGCCAGGTCTTAATGCAAAATATGGAGCTTATAGTCCACTTCAACTGGACAGACCACGTTCTGTTGACACCCAGGGGAGGCCTGCCCCCTTCTGAACAGAAACAGAGGAGGAGTGGATGGGAGGGGGCAGAGGAAGCAGCAGAGGGAAAATAATGCAAGCAGAGGAAGGAGGGGAAACTGCCGTCAGTATGTAAAATAAATAAAAAATTAATTAGAAAAAGATCAACAATTAACAAATTGAAACTGAACCTGAAAAGCTTCTGTAAGGCAAAGGACACTGTTGAAAGGACAGAACGACAGACCACAGAAGAAAAGAGCTTCACTAAACCCATATCTGACAGAGGACTAATATCCAAAATATATAAAGAACTCAGGAAACTAGACATCACAAAAACAAATAAGTGAATTAAAAATGGCGTACAGATCTAGACGAGAATTCTCAACAGAGGACACTCAAAATATCAAGAATTACTTAAAGAAATGCTTAATCAACATCCTTAGCTATTAGGGAAATGCAAATCAAAACGACTGTGAGATTCCATCTAACACCTGTCAGAAGGCCTAAGATCCAAAATACAAGTGACACCTCATGCTGGAGGCTTTAACCAGCAACTGATGAAAACAGATGCAGAGACCCACATCAAATGTTAGGTGGAGCTCAGGGAATCTGGCAGAAGAGGAGGAAGGATGGTAGGGCCCTTGTAGGACCCAGTGATGCCAAGGGCACCACAAGAAAACCCACAGAACCAACTAACCATAAGGGCTCACAGAGACTTAACTGACAACCAGGGAGACTGTGTAAGACTGATCCAGGCCCTCTGTGTGTATGTTAAGGTATGTAATTTGGTCTTTGTGTGAGACTCCTAGCAGTGAGAGCAGGTTAAGTCTCTGACTCTGTTACCCGCTTTTTTGGGACCCACTCCTCCTACTAGATTGCCTCAACCAGTCTTAATAAATGAAAAGGTGCCTAGTCTGACTGCAAATTGATATGGCATGGCTGGCCGATATCCATGGGAGGCCTGCCTGTATCTGAATACAACCAGTAGAGGGGGAGTGGATGGGGTGGGGAGAATGACTGGGAAGAGAGGAGGAATAGGACACTTTGATGGGGTATAAAAACAAAAAATATATGAATAAATAAATAACAACAAAAAGAAATGCAAAGCAAAGCTTAGTAAATTGTTCCTCTTGAGTCAATTGTTTTGCCAAATTTGACTCCCAATCTCAGTGAAAAACTTCAAGCAGCAAGGGAAAGCTGGCATTTATAGAAAGAGTATAACATGCTGAATGAGAATTTTTCTAGGTTAATTATGTAATGTGGTAATTAACACTTTCAAATGACTCATAATGCATCAAAGGCCGTGACACTGCCTGCTCCAAGAGTCAAAAGCACATGTAGGGTGAGTACTTCCAATGCAGCCCGAGTTGGAAACTGAGCAAGGCTGAATTCCAATCCCTCTTCCCACATCACGGTACCCTCGGGCACACTTATGATGGAGTGAGTGATGCAGCGGCCACAGAGCATAACAACAACCAGAAATCTCAAGTGCTGAGTGATTTTTATCACTTTACAGTTTAGATCGTTTCAACAATCAAATGATCCATCGATATTAAACTGAAGTTTTCAGCCTACTGAAACTAAATTGGCCTTAGCCATTCGTCATAGGAAATAAAAATTACAGTTGCTATTTACACCACTTAATAAAGGTAACTTAGTGTCTGTACTATTATTCCAACCATTGCAACTCTCCTGTGTACTATTATTATCTGCCTGAAATTCATGGGGCAAGAAACTAGGCAAATAGTTTCCTTAGACTATAAATGCAGAAGACGGACCTAAGCATTGATTTGGAATCCCAGGTTTCTCCTTTACACATCTTGGGACATGGGCTCTAAAGTCTGAAAAAAAAAATAACATTTCTAACATTTCTGTTCTAAGAGTCAGTTCTATACATTGCTTGTCTGAGCACACATATGCACGTACACACACACTAAGTAATAACAAAAAAATCTAAAACCTTCATCTATACGGAGCCTAGAGATTTGGTGCAGAGTCAGGGTGGCAGGGGAGATAACAGTCCTTGTGAGGGTGAGGAATGCATAAGTTTACAAATGGAGGATTTAAAAAAAACGGGGTATTAGCACTAAGAATTAACAATACATTTGGTAGATACATTCATGCTAACTCAAGGGCTATGTACCTTGTTCCTCTGAACCCTGCTGTGTGATCTTAAAGAACTATGGCCAACTTCCTAGATGCTCTGCAATATCTGCTATACTTTACACAGACAGCAAAGGCTCTGAGCTCAACGGTGACCATGCAAAGAAAGTGACATCCTATAAAAACTCCATCATCACACCTTGCAGCAGGTGAAGGTTGACGTGGGAGGTGATGTACACTGTGAATGCTTTATTGCCACTGGTTAATAAAGAAGCTGCTTTCGGCCAATGGCTTAACAGAATAAAGCCTGGCTGAAAGAGATATAGAGGGCTGAGTCAGAGAAAAGCCATGTAGCCGCCTACAGGAGACAGATGCCTCTGCTGGAGCCCTCTGAAACTTTGCCAGTAGGGCACAACCTCATGGTGATGCACAGATTGATGGAGATGGGTTAGCTCAGGATATACCAGCTATCTAGAAATATGCTTAAGATATTGTCCAAACAGTATTGTGAATAGTATAGTTTCTGTGTAGTTATTTCTGGTCTGGGCAGCTGGGAACAAACAAGCGGCCTCAGACAACAGAAGGTGGCATGACTTCAGACGAAGATTATTTCTCCTAAATGTTAGACACAACAAATTAAATGAAACCCATGAGGCAGCCAAGGTTGCAGGAAGTTTTCTAAATATTGTAAGTATCTTTGCAGGCATTCCCAGTGCTTCCCTGTGACTTTTAAACACCTAGAGGACAACTTTTAAAAAAAATGATCCTTAATGAACAATTCTTTGTTATTATTATTTTAAAAATTTAGTAGCTCTACACCATAATTTTACATAGTCCCAGTAGGCAGGTGGTTGAGATCTGAGGATTGTGAGTTTGAAGCCAGGCTGAGCTAGAGTGAGGCTATCTAAAAAAAGGCATCCAGACGTTTTTTCTTTTTTTTTTTTGAGGTAATCTTTCTTTTTACTCATTTAATTAACAATCTTCACTGGGTGGTGGTGGTACACACCTTTAATCCCAGCACTTGAGAGGCAGAGGCAGGTGGATCTCTGTGAGTTCAAGGCCAGCATGGTCTACAGAGTGAGTTCCAGGGCAGGCTCCAAATCTACAAAGAAAAACTCTGTCTCTAAAAAAACCAAAATAATAATAATAACAATAATAATAATAATAATAATCTTCAGAGAAATTCCCATGCAGGGAACTCCACAGAAGCTGTTGCTACTTTTCTAACTATTCTGGGAAAAGAGAGACCTAAGAAGTACAATCACAAAACAAACTCAAACACAGGCTCATATCTGTGTTAACTTTAATATAACCTTAGCAGTGTGTGCTATATATAATATAGAAGAGCACTTTACTATTTCTTAAAATTAAGTCACATAAAAAGGTTTTTTTAACACATCAGAATTTCTCTATTAATGTCTTCATTTCTGTTATATAAATGAAGTACATCAATTCTACCATCTATCTCACAAACAGAGTCCTTACAACACACCAGGTTACATCTAAGAAACCGGGAACAGCAGTGATGGAAAGAGGAGGCGCTCTGTTTTCAGGGTGTATGGATGTACACTGAACACAAAAGGTTGAATATAAACAAATCTGGCATGGATTGGTGCAGTGAATGAAAAAAACTGAGTTGAAAAAAATCTTAAGCACATTGGTCTTGACAAGCGTCACTGAGCAAAACAGATCTCCGGAGATTTCAAAGATAGGACAGCTAGTCTAGTGGGAAACCAGGCAGAGACAGACAGTAGAATTTCAAGCAGATGACCCGATACATCTTGACCTCACTTCATTTAGAAGAGAACAGCAGTCCGCATTAACAAAGGCAAGGGAAAATAGCAATAAGGTCAGGAAGGCACCAGGAAGCCAGGTGGCACAGGACCTTTTGTGTTAGTACAAAGCCCGTTTTCATTCTGAAGGCAATGGTAACGTTTGCGAAGTTCTGAGATAAGAAATTACTCAACATAGAACCATCTTGGCCTCTGTGTTCAGAATACACTGGAGGGCAACAAGTGGGGAGGCTGTGAGGCCAGTTAGGAAACTACAATAATCTCAAGAAGAGAGATTAATTAACAGGCAATGAAAAAGATGGTTAAATCCTGGATATAATGAAGTAGCAAAAGCTTTGCAGACAGGCTACATATGGAGTGGTAATTCTTACTCTGAGGAACAGGAAAAGTGGGTTGTCTTTTATTGAGACGGAAAAGGGGAAGCAGAAACTGGCTTACGGGTGGGTGCCAGAGCAGGTTTCCTGCTTGGTCTACTGCAGATTAAAGTAGAAATCAATAAGAAGGCTGGCTACACATTCTGGAATTGCGAGATGTCCAAGCTAGAAATCCAGACTTAAGAGTGACAAATAAAAAGATCCCAGATTAGACGAGATCACCAAGAGGCAGAGATGAATAGTTTTTATTAAGGTTTCAGGAGAATGAACAGGAAAAAGCCAAGAAAAGTCCAAAAGAGCACTTGATGAGAAGTGAGGAAGATCATAGAAGAAAGCTGTGGAATTCTGTCACAAAGATGCTCAGAGGACAGTCTGGAGGTTAAAGCTTTTCTTTACCTATATTCTGAGTAAGTTTTTCATTTATAATCTCAGGTATGGAATTACTAAGGTCAGGAAATAAAACTGTCGAACAGACAATTTTTTTAACTATTAATTTTTACTTTATGTGCACTGGTGTTCTGGTCGCATGTATGTCTGTGTGATGCTGTTGGATTTCCTGGAACTGGAGTTGCAGATGGTTGTGAGCTGCCAAGTGGGTGCCGGGGATGGAGTCCAGGTCCTCTGGAAAAGCAGCCAGTGATATTAACAACCGAGCCATCTCTTCAGCCCCAAATAGACAAGTCCGGAGGAGCAGTCTGTGCTACACCACCAAAGATGTTAGCTAACACTGAGGCCACTTATATTCCTGACTCAGTCACTGTCCTAGACACATGAAATGATACCCGGATTACCCACCGTTATGCCAGAGATCACCTTAGCCACTGAGAACAACTCCACCACAGACCCACTTCACCACAAAGCATGGCCTATTCTTTCCCAGGATGACCTACATCCAATTACTCCCTGATACAGAAGCATACAGGATAGGCCCATACAGACCAAAGAGAAACAGCCATAGCTGGTGGGAGTTCTTTGAGGAATGAGTGGAGGCTGTTGTACCTGTAGAACAATTCAGAACTCTCCTTTTGTCTTTCTTCTATGGGAGTTAACCCCAAAGGCCCTCTTGCAAAACCCTTAAACCCTGAGCTTCCTCTCAGAATATGCCTTCTAGGCAACCTAGTCAATGACCAGGTGATAAGATAGGTCCTTTGACCTAAGTTTGCCACTGATAGCCATAAGGACCCTGTCACCGTGGCACAAGATAGCTCCAACTGCTAACAAGCTCTCCTGGGGTGACCTTCTTGGTGTATTAGTAGGAGAGAATGTTTACTGGAATGTTAAAGAGTTTTCTAGAAAACACACTAAAAAGGAAATAGGAAAAGAACAAGACTCGAGGGCAAACAACTGTCAACATGGGGCCAAAGACTTCTGATTGCATATACAAAGAGACTTTCAAATTCTTTGTGTGGTTTCTCAGCAGAAGACTCTGATGATGAGAACAGGGCACTGAGCCATCAGTGAGCATTCAAGATTCTCATGCAGGCGAATCTGGTATGTCCAAGTCTTAGTAGAGTGAATGGGTTCGGATGTCTAGCTTGAGCTCCGCAAATCTTGAATCCTCAGAGTCAATACCACTCATGATCTTACAAGAGCTGTCTTCTTTTCTCCTCTCACTGTTGCTTAAGACAGAGACTTTCCCTCCAGGAGACAGTATGAACCCATCTAGCCCCCGTTGATTCCTGAATCTCCTCCAGACCCCTCTCAGGCCTATAAGAGCATCTTATCACATTATGAGTCACACAGTGCATGTTTGGGGCTCAGAAAGGATGAGAACAACTGAACCCCAGAGGAACGAATTTAGATAGCTTGTATTAGCCAGGAACAGTGCAACTGAGTTTAAGAGGGTGTTTGATCAGATGAACCCTAATGTTAGGTAGTGATTTCCTGACAGTCTCCTGAGATGCAGAATTTAACAACTGACAAGAATCCCCAAAGATGGCACAAAGTGAATATTAAGATGATTGCTAGATGGCCAGACAGTGGTGGTGCACACCTTTAAACCCAGCACTCAGAAGGCAGAAGCAGGCAGATCTCTGTGAGTTCGAGGCCAATTTGGTCGACAAAGCAAGTTCGGACAGTAAGGTTGTTACACAAAGAAACCCTGTCTCTAAAAAACAAACAAAAAAAAGTGATTGCTAGACGCCTACCCAAACCAATGGCTCATACTAAATGAAGCTGAGATGCCAGAAGCATTGTCATGGATGGTAGAAACAGGGATTACCAGACTCAGAGAAGGATATTCTGGAATGTAAAGACTACATACAGAAAAACAAAACACATCAGATGACTAGGTTCTATAACAATGACAAAAAAAAGAGACATACCAAGTACCAAAGCCACATGGAATATGCTGATGAGATGCCCCCAAATTACTGAAAAGCTTACTCCTGGCTCTCAGAAGGCCAGGATAGACAGAAAAGCTGATCTATAAGAAGGCTCACTGATAGCAGTGAGAAGGATGATAGGACTCCAGGAAGAAGTCTGGTGGGTGCATCTGGCATTCGAAGGGCAACAACAGTGTGTGTGAGAATTACACACAGTTATGAGAGCTAATACAGCTTTCCTAGAGTCTGCCACTCAGTGTTTCCCACCAAAAGAAATCAAAGACAAACGGCTACACAATTGAAAGCAGTTAACGCAATAAAGTTGCAATTGCTTGTGCAATATCCAAACTTGAGCTAATCTTTTACCCACAAGCCATGGGCAGAAGAGGCCTAGTTTCCAGGAGGCAGATTTCACAATACTTTGGCAGGAATACGTGAAAGTAATCCCCCCAGTTCTTCAAAGAGATCTACGATGCTTAATCAGGTAGCTACACTGGGGAAAAGTGCTCAGGCACTGAGGACTTTGGCCAGAGTCTACAGTGATATCTGGAGACTAGAAACATCAGACGCTCCCACTCCCTTCCCTTCTATGAAGGCAATAATAAATGGAGCCCCAACCAGGTGCTCATAAAAGTTAGAATTAAGACCACAGATCTATCCTGTGACAGATTTCTCAACTGAGATAGTCTGATTTCATGCTTCATTAAGTGTGTCAGAGTATCTACAAGTCCTTGACCTACACAGAAAGAGTTACCATAGAGCAAACAAAGATGAATTTGATAACATTCCACCCACCCCATCACTGCAACACAGTAAGTTAAGAAGTCAGAAAGGTTTTGGTGGTGGGGACATGGGGAAATTAGTGGCTGCTAACAATCTCAGTAACACTTAGGTGGTCCCAAATGCTAGTCCCCGGGTATGGGGGCCATGCTGCAGCACAGCTTCTCCCTCCTAAAGCGTTAGTCCCCAAAGCACTCAACACATCACATCACAGTCTGGGGCCCGGTAACTCCAGCTGCAAAGTTACACCCCAACCGTGAATTTAAGACATGGTTCCTTGTAAAATGGCCTTATCTTCATTAGCCATTATCTAACTGGGCAAAGCTTGGTTTCACTTCTAGACAGCTTCTGAAGGGACAATATCAAAATGATACTTTTAAGTCTGTTACTCTTCTCTGAGAAGGATCCAGAGTATAACTGACTTCCTCCAGATATATTCGCATTTTCCCCATTTTTGTTTTTGAGCAGTCTTACTATATAGTGCAGGCTGAACTAGAACTCATAGCAATCCTTCTGCATCAGTTTCCAAGTTCATAAGATTACAGGTATGAGCAAGCATGCCTGGCTAGAAATGCTTTCTGCATTAAAAACTACTTTGAGTCTATTAATCCCCATTTCCTTTTCATATATCATAAGTAATCCTCCAATTTTTAATGATCTTATTTTATGTGCATGAGTGTTTTGCCCGAGTGTACGTCTGTGTGAGGGAGTCCGATCACCTGTGGAGTTACAAGACAGTTGTGAGCTGCCTTATGGGTGCTGGGAATTAAATGTGGGTCCTCTGGAAGAACAGCCAATGCTCTTAACCACTGAGCCATCTCTCCAGCCCCATAATGCCCCAATTTAAAATTAAAGCTGTAAGTTGTTTTTCTGATCCTACACTGAAAAAGATCATTCCAACTTGGTGCCTCTCTCAGTTTCTCCAGAAAGTTTTCGTTGTTTCCATACGGCTTCTCTCTATGCATCATCACTTAGGAGCTTAGGACTTGCTCAATAAATAAATAATGAACTTGTCTTTTTAGGTAGATTAATTATTAGTTAGATCTCACACACTGACAGTGAAGCAAAATGTGTTGCAAGTTTCATTTCCTTTTCTTTTAGGTGGCTTCATGGCACTACCTAAACAATCTCTTGATTATGCTGTTATTTAGAAAGTTGATAATCACAACCTTATATAAGATTTTTGAGGGGCTGGAAAGATGGCTCAGAGGTTAAGAGCACTGATTGTTCTTCCAGAGGTCTTGAGTTCAATTCCCAGCAACCACATGGTGGCTCACAACCATGTGTAATGAAATCTGGTGCCCTCTTCTGGCTTGCAGGCATACATGCAGATAGAACACTGTATACAAAATAAATAAATCTTAAAAAAGATTTTTGAATAAAACATCTAAAATTCCATATGAATAAAAAGTAGAAATGAATGCTATTACTTAATTTTGATCTTAAACTATTCTCAAATAGTTTGATTCTCAACTATTTCTATGTATAAATATAGCTTACTGTATAAGTAGGAAAGAAACAAATTAATCAACCCTTTTTTAAAAGTACTCCACACCGGTTTAAAAGTATACTCTGCATTAAACCCCATGATGAACAAGCCAATATAGTTAAATGCTATACAGACTGATGAAAAAAGCATTTTCTTCTGTTTGTAACAATTTTAAATCATAAGAAACAAAAAGACAACTCTAGTTACATGAGATCCCAGTGATAAAGTTATTTACAAATTTATATATTAAATATATAAATATATATTTAACA
>LOEQ01000267.1:324189-355685 GCA_001685075.1 Bramus lutescens | reverse complement strand
GAAAGAAAGAAAGAAAGAAAGAAAGAAAGAAAGAAAGAAAGAAAGAAAAGCTCCTGTCCCTACCCTCAGAAAGTCCCAGCGTTTTAATGGAGGTCTGGAGCACGCTCCTTTCCCTCCTCTCACTTTACAGGACATAACATGGAAAATGCAAAGATGAACAACCTTGCCCAGATGAGCCACCTCGGCCGTCCCAAGGAGTCAGAACCTGGGTCTGCACTCAGCACTGCACTCTTCCCACAACACCGTAATGAAGAAGAGCTTTCAAGTGCACTGCTGAGACCTGCCTCTTTAGAATTTTGTGGACTATAAAATACAACTATTGGAAAATTATTTTAAAAGTAAATATATTTAAAAGATCTTTTGCATATTCCATATACTCCATCTTTGAAAACGTTTCCCTGTCTGATTGCAAGGAGTCACAATTTCCCCTACATGCAATTGGTCAATACATTCATGCTCTTACAGAGAAGGTAACCACATACCGTTCACTGCAGTTGTAATTTACAGTAATAGATAGGCTATCATGAGCACTGCGACTTTTTTAAGTTTACGGCCACTACTAAGTGTCCAAATAATTACGGTTTATATTTAACAGACACTGTTTTATTTAATGTGCTGTCACAGCCAGAAACACCTGTATGCACTGCTGAACAAACAAACTACTCTCATAAATGCAGTCTCAACATGGGGAACCCAGCTGGCCTGCCTATACTTACGGATGTTTTAATGTGCATTTTATAAAGATAGCAACTTTTTCATATAAATTACCTATAATCTGAGTGATTTATATAATTTAAAACACTGAAGATGTATAATTTGAACAGTTTCAATTTTTTTGAAAAGGTTATTTTAAATAATATACATTGCCATTCACTTGACAGAACGTCTATGTTAAACTTTTATTCCCTAGGCTCCTCTCCCATCTAGTGCCGTTACCTAATTATGAAGGCGTGCATCTATAAAATTATAATCATATATTGAAACATTTTTAAAGTTTGAGATATTTATATCTTAGCTTAGTGTATGCCTTATTGGAAATATTTCAACATTAAAGAGTTAACAGGGCAAAAAATAAGCATGTACATTACCATGAACTTTATATCTTAGCTAATCACTTCTCTACATGTGTGTTCAACTACACAACAGAGACCATAACTTACTCTTCAGCATGCCATTCCAATCAAGCACTGACTTAGTGTCCTATTCCAAACCCCATCTTAAGCTTTGAAAGGGACACAGGGCTTTGAGAACCATGGATAGAGGTGGACTATTAGTGAAGTCAAATGCTAAGAGCGGGATAGCAAAGAACCGATTAGAACTCCAGAACTGTTTCCAAAACCACCTTGTTAATTCTTAAAATCCCCTCCAAATTTCTGGTTACAGTAAATATCAAGCCAGGGAAATGTCTCTGCAGGCAAGCACTTGCCACAGAAGCCTGAGCAGAGCTCAGAGTCCATAACCAAGGCTGTGGAATGAATGCACCCACACTCAGATCACACGTACACACACACAAACAACCCTCAAAAATCATTATACTTTAAATTTCATTAACTCATAACTCCTAAGTGTAAACAGAGACTGCTTTTTGCTTTCCCGGATGCCCAGACCCAAATAATCACACAGAAATAATATTAATTACAATACTGTTTGACCTATAGTTTGGGTATATTGCTAGCTTGCTCTTACATCTTAAGTTAACTCATTTCTATTAATATGTGTATCACCACGAGGCTGTGGTCTACTGGTAAGGTTCCAATGTGTCCTTCTCCTTCAGCAGCTACATGGTGTCTCCCTGCCTCCACCTACTCTATATATCCCTGTTCAGATTTCCCACCTGACTTTACTCTGTTAAGTCATTGGTCAAAACAGCTTTATTCATTAACCAATAAAAACAACACTTATACAGAAGGATATCCTACAGCCCTTAAGGTCATAATGGTAAAGGATTGATTTGACAGACTTCTTCTGCCTATCTTGAACTTGGTGGATCATTAAACACAGAAAACACAATTACAATAAAGAAGTTTGCTTAAAGAAATACATAAACATGTGGTTTCTTTGTGGTAAATTATAAGTCTGGTTCAACGTAGCATTCATATAAAATTTATTGACATCTTCTATACTAAAATTCCCTGTATCTACATCCTAAGAAAATAAATAAAATAAGATAAAAATAAATAATAATAATTTTAAAAAGGTAAAAAGAAATTATACGCCCTATATGTTGAATATATATGTTTATATACATAATGATTTTATAAAGAATGAAACACTAAGAAATTAGACAGGAAAACAGTATCTAAATAGCCTTATAAAATTAATATACTATAGAGAAATCAGAGATATTAATTAGGTGACAATCACTGACAATGCTGCTCAAAGCAATTAGATTGATGGGACAGAAAAGAGAGCAAACTACCTCAGTGCAGTCACTGATAACTTACCTTGACAACCTCTTCTGGCCACGCATTGAGGACTGAAGCAATATGCCCTTTGTCATGGATACTAATAAAGAGGCCCCTGGTATGGAAAAAAAAGTTTTAATTTACTTCAAACTTGCCAAATGACCATGAACATCAGTATAAAACTTAAATCTATTAATATAGTTCCATCTTTACTACACTACTGAAAAAGTACTTCCTAAAATAATGGCTAGAAATCCTGTAAATAGGAAGCTGGGGACGCAGCTGGATTGGCAGAGTGACTGTCTGCCACATGTGAAAAAGCCCTGGGCTTGATCTCCAATACTGCACAAAACTGGACATGGCACTGGAGGGGGAGAGACAGTAAGAGACAAATGGATCCCTGAAGCTCATTGGCCAGTCACCCTAGCCAAATCAGTGAGCTTTAGACTCAATGAAAGACCCTTTATAAAGGGCAAAGAGTAATTAAGGAAAATAACCACTACTGACTTCTTGACCCAGCAAGTATGTGCAGATATGTGTACATATAAGCATCCACATACCCACATAAATATACATACAGCACACTAATATGAAGAGATGGCTCAGTAGTTAGAGCATGAACTATTCATACAGGAGACCCACATTCACTTCCCAGCACTATTGTCAGGCAACTCACAACTGCCTGTAACTCCAGCTCCAGAGATGATGCCCCCTTCTGACCTCTGAAAGCACCTGCATAAATTATATACTTTCCTGGTTTTCTTACTGTCTCATGTGAAGTTGCTGTAAATTGTAAGAAGCTCCTAATAAGTTTCATGAATTTTTACATCTGACTGATACAATGAAATCAGCAGAAAGGACATCAATAAAGAACTGGAAAATTAAAATGAGCTATTTGGACCTAAATAAGAAATTTATATTAGGTTGTATAAGATGTTCTTGGCAATACACCATTAAATTAGATTTCTTTGGAGACTGTATGCTGGCCAAGATTTTCAAATAATAATGTTCTTATGAAACAAATTTATTTAAAATAAAGAACAAAGGATGATACTAAAATTAACATCAATTAAATGTCAAGATTTATTATGCACAGATATGGGTTCAGTTACTGTGGAAGAGCCATTTGGCCACCCATGATCTATTGCACTATGTAGAGATTCATTCACAGCAAAAATGTTTCCTCTAGGAAGGAGCTCAGTAAGCCAAAGGTCTACAATGTCCTACCAGAGTCAAGCATTTCAGGAGTTGTTTGTAATCCCTCCTGGAATGTTCCCATGATTAGAAATCTACAGAGATATCCAAAAGGATTTCTGCATGTCAGTAACTCATACTGCTGGGTATACAATTTGAATATGAAACATTAATCCTAACAGAGAGGGGGGAGGGGGAAAGAGAAGACGGAGGGAATGAGAGAGTGTGGGAAGGAAGGATGGATAATGAAGTTATATAAGGAAAGTTTAGATAAGAAATATGTTTATCTACATTTTAAAATGAATTCAATTGCAATGGGAAACTTCGCAGTTCTGGGGATTAAACCAGAGTCTTCTACATGCTATGCAAACTCCCTACCACTGAGCTATATCCAAGCCTTAAACTCTTGCTATCTCTATTCTTACTGATCAGTTTGTTAAAAATCACTGAGTTCTGCTCAAAGATAAACAGGACAACTGTAGATACTCACATTTTGGTATTTAGTTCATGTCACAACGGAGGCAACTTTAAAATGAAGATCGTTTTTCATACATATAGTTCAAACTTTTTCCATAACCTCTAGCCCTGTACATATTTCACCCTCAACACAAATTTGGAAGACAAGATAATATTCTCCATGTTGTCTCCATGGAACTGCATATCAAAACGGAATTCATTTCATAACATGCAACTTTCTATTGTAACAAGACTTATGTTTTCTTTGGGAAACAAGTTTTATATGCCTGTTCCTGAGCCAATAGAAGAGGCAGCAATTCTTCAATTTTCTATTGTAATGCCTTCTTGCATTTGTTATTTCTAGAAATAATAAAGTTATACTCCACTTCCCACAAAATGTGAACATACTTTAGTAAGCCTTGAAAATTAACTAAAGTTGAGGTGTACAACAGATCCTCAACTGATGGAGAAAGCAGAACAGAGCACCTAGACCTAAGAAGATGTTACATTTTTTAAAATTTGTTACAGTAGGGAGGCAGTACACACTTATTAAGAACACTCCTCTGATTTGGACCTTTGGCTGATTCCTAGACTAGTGACATATGATGTAACAATTTCTTGATGAACTGGGTAGCCATAGAACAATTGCTCCTAGTCAGCCATGGCTTCATGAGCAATATGTTACTGTGCGCTGTGTGGCTAAGCGATGATGTTAACCACTGAACCAAAGGTTAGGTACACTAAGTGCATCTTTCTCTTTCTTCGTGCTGGGGACAAGCCCAAGGACCTTGACTACACTATTAAGCCTTCGACTACTGAGCCACATCCTCAATACCACGAATGCATTTTTTTCACTTATCACTTAAAACTTCAAATGGATTTAGCAGGACATAAACTCACTGTAACTGAGGATCATCTGTACTTAAGAAAGCTAAGTTTGGATAAAATGTAAAATCAGGAGATAAAACAGGATAAAGAGGCAAAGCCAAGAGTCTGGAGTTGAAAGCACTAGAAGAAATTATTAAAGGACAAAGAAGAGAAGGCCAAGGGAAAAGCATTAAAACTCCGTGTCACACAGTAAAAGACTGGGGTCATTAAGAGGAGTCCTCATGAATATAGGGGTCTTAGGCAGGCTAGCCAATGCATCTGAAGCCAAAGAAAATTCAAAGGAAAACTGGGTATGGTGACACACACCCACAACCCCAGCATTTGGGAGGCAGAGACAGACAGCTAGTCATGAGTTCAAGGGGAGCCTGGGCCTGGGCTACATAGTGAAAGCTACAACATGAGACCCTGACTCAAAATCACCTTTTAAAAAAGATGACATCAAGAGGAAAATGTTAAGAAGGCATAATCAATACAATCCTATCTCGCAGTAAATTTTTAAAGAATTTAAAACATATGACAAAGAATCATTTTTTTTGAAACACAGCCAAAACGATGCTTCATCACTACCAATTAGCTAATGCATTTATGATGTTGGATTCTCCTCCATATGCTATGAATATGTTTTATTACCATTGGTTAATAAAGAAGCTGCTTTGGCCTATGGCAGGGCAGAATATAGCTGGGTGAGAAAACTAAACTGAATGCAGGGAGAAAGAAGGCAGTCATGCAGACACCATGTAGCTGCCCAAGGAGCAAGATGTGAGGTAACAAACCACAAGCCTCATGGTAAAATACAAAATAACAGAAGTGGGTTAATTTAAGATGTAAGAGCTACTAGGAATATGCCTGAGCCATTGGCCAAACAATGTTGTACTTAATATAGTTTTTGTGTGATTATTCATGTCTGGGTGGCCAGGAAACAAAAGTGCAGTCTCTGTTTACAGATTTCCAACAAAGAAAAATTTTCTTCAAAATCACACTTAGAAAAATCAGTACTGATTCACTTGGTCCTCAGACATCAGCATTTTGCAAACTATCCCAATGATGACTACAGCCCACTTCAAAATCCAGTCTAACACTTGTTGCTTTGGTCCCATCTACCTAGGCTCTTTCTTAGTCTTTGGTTAACTTTCCTAGTCGTAATCTTTCCAAGTTCCAAGTGAGGTTTTAAAGACTTAATTTCTTTTTGATTACATACATGTGCATGTCTGAGCATAAATATGTAATACACGTGTGGTGCCCATGGAGGCCAGAGGTGCTGGATCCTCCTGGAGCTAGAATTCTAGGCAGTTGTTTGCCTCCTGAGTGGGTATTGAACCAAACTTGGGTCCTCAGGAAGAGCAGTACTCACTTTTAACAGCTAACCCATCTCTGCATCCCTACAAGTGCTTTTAACTTTTTATTCTTTGTGTCTTTCACATCATGCATCTCAATCCCATTCATCTCCCTGTCTCTTCATATCTGCCATCTGCCCTTGCAACTTCTCCTAATCCCAAATAAAATTTAAGAGAAAATAGAAGTAAAAGAAATAGAAAAAAAAGGAAAAATCTCATCATGGAAGCTGTAGTCTCACGGTGAGTCTCACATCATATCCTTTAGTGCATATATCTTTACTTGCAAGTGTTCACTGCAAAGAGTCATTGGTCTAGTTTGAGGTCTCTGGTTTCTGCTACACTACCAATGCTGGGCCCTCACTGGAGCCCCTCTTGATTATCCTATTGCTGCCCTGTGTCATGGAGACCTGCAGCTTTAGGTCTGCAGGACCATTCCCTTCACGTGCTCCAACAGATCATAGATGGGGTGGATGTTCAGATGGGCCAACCCATAACCCTGGTCTGGGCCTGGGTGGTTGCAGGGTTAGGCAGCCTGCCTTCATCCTCACCACCAGGGTGAGCTCTCCAGCATTGCCACAACTAGTTCACCCCTTGCAGTGATGAGCAAGGGATGCAGCTGGCTCTCCTGATTTAATACCCTCAGGGGCAGCTCTCCCAGACCTATACCATCAGGGCAAGTTCTACTGTTTCCAAGGTAAGCTGCAAGGGCCACTCTCCCAAGTGCTGCAGCTGGTGAGGGGCAAGGCCAGCTCTCCCGCTTTTATGACCTCGGGGCCAGCTCTCCCCACCATCACAGGCCAGATGGAGGGGGCAGGCATCTCTCCCCCATGAGGAGTTGGGGGCCAGCTCACCCACTCCACCCCCCTTCAAAAGGGTCAGCTCCATTGTGCTGCCCAGACAAGGTGCAGGGCCTACTTTCCCGAGTGTTGCAGCTTAAAGGGGAGGGTCAGCTCCCTTGCCAGCTGGGGGCAGTAAGGGCAAGGGGAGAGGGCATCTTCCCTCATCCCCTCCATCACTACAGACAAGGGAGGTGGTACCAGCTATGCCACTCTACACCCTCAGGGCCAGCTCACCTGTACCCTTGTCTACAGGATCTTCTCTACTGTGCTGCCCAGGAGAGGCACAGGGTCCATTCTCTCAAGTACTGCAGCTGGTAAGGGGTTGGGTCAGGTCCCCACCTGCCACAGGGGACAAGGGGTAAGGGGAGGAAGGCATCTTTCCCTAGCCCACACCATCACATGGCAGACAAGAGGGTCGCAACCCACTCTTCCCATTCTCATGCCCTCAGGGCCAGCTCACCCAAGCCCTTCTACTGTCCCCCTCGAGAACAGGGCCAGCTCTATGTGCTGCCCAGACAAAGTGCAGAACCTGCTCTCCCAAATGCTGCAGCTGGTGAGGGGCAGGGCCAGTTGTCCCCGTCCTGCAGTCATTGAGAGGCAGGACCAACTCTGTACAGTCCTACCCTCTCGGCCTTAGGTAGTATCAGGAGCCATGGACATCAACACAGCCTGTGGCTGCATTAGGGCCAAGAATCCAGACATCACCACGGCCCTGGGTGGCAATCAAGCCACCCACCTCAGCTCACTTCTCACTGCTTTCACCCTTTCAGCTCTGCCTCTGTCCACAGGATATGAACCGTTCTGTCTCTCTCTCCCACAGCACACCACACTTTTGCTCACCATAACAGTGTCCGACTGCTCAGCACCACAGGCGCCAGGCAGGCCCGTGCTTTCTCCTCGGAGCCTAGGGTGGACCGCTGGGCCTGAGTGTGCGTCTCCTTGCCCATTCAGTCCATTATCACAAGTGTGCTTGTACAACATGTGACCATCCTAAGATTGTGCAATGCTATTCTGTGATGGGTCCAGAACTCACAAACCTTCTGAAGAACATCACAGAAATGTGTGCTATTTATTACCAGTCCCAATTTGTCGTTACCAAGAATATTAATTCTGATCACTTGATTAAGGTGAAATTATTTGAGTTGCTCTACCCCAGGATCATTCCTTTTTCTTTTGACAAATAACATGCATTTAGTCAAATAACTGTTCAAAATTGTAATTTTTTCTGTTTCTTTATTCAATCAGCAACTTATTCTTGTAAATATGGCCTCATAGCTTAGTATTTATTCAATAGGGTTGAACCTGTTACAAATATAATACAACCAATGCCCAAATGTTCCCAGACATGTCTAGTGGGAGTATTCAATTTGGCTCCTAGGTCCATTTTTTAGGGTGGAGGATGTTGTTGAGATGAGGTATTGCTATACTACTCAGACTGGTCTTGAGTTCATGGCTCTCTGCCATCAATCCTTAACTCTTTTATCTATTTCTGTTTCTATCACACCTTTTCTGAAAACCTCAAAATTCCTATCAATCCATCTGTTCTCTCTTTTCTTCAACTCCTTCCGCACAGTTATGTTTAACAAAAGTACTCACCTATGTATATCAGACACACCTAGACCCTAGTCTCAACTACGACCAAAAGACTCACAACTTAACCTGCTTTCTTCAAGTCCCTCTTGGGCTCTCCATAAAGCTACTGTTTGCCTCCGTCCCTCACTCTCACTCCACCCCCCGTCATCTCATTAGATTAGCACACAGCCTGCACTTAGTGACGACCCTATCCCCATAAATGTTCCTCAGGCTGAGCCCACTATTTCACTAGAGTATTAGCAAGTGCCCACGTCTCCATCCTCTGGTGCCATTACCTCTGATGCTGTACTACTTGCTACCCTCGGTCTTCCTCAGTCTCCTTTCCTCCTGCTCACCCTCAAATGTCTCAAGCTTCTGTCTCTTTAATGAACAGCTAAGGTCTCGGGGATCCATGCTTTCCTCAGCTCTTGGATTCACACTTAAAACCCTTTATCCAAGCCTCCGCTACTTCAGATGCTTCACTCTGGCTTTATCTCCCCATTTGGGCCCCATCCTTACTCTTGGCATTGGATAAACTGATTCAGCCTGAGAACCATGTAGTTTCCAACTCTCAGTGATTTTTCAAGGATTTGCTTGGGCAGACTTCCAGTACCTCTAGCTCCTCTTCCCTGATGGATCAACTCCCAATCGCTCACCACGGCAGAGAAAGTGTCAGCTCCTCTTCCAAACGTTTTCTGACTCACATTCTCAAGCTGCTTTTGGAATTCCAATGAGAAACTCGCTGTTTCTCTACTATAATACTTACATATTCTCACAAAAACATTCATTTCCTAGCATTGTTCCAACTAAATTACAACACTCTACAAGTCAGTAATTCTGTATTTCTTATAAAAATTGAAGAAGGAAGTGGAATAATGGAGAGAATCAAGGAGACAAGGTTGGAGAGGTGGCTTAAGAGTCAGATCATGTGCCACTCTTACAAAGGCCAAGTTGCTTCCTAGCACCACACTGAGGGGCTAATAACTGCCTTTCACTCCTCTTCCCAGGAACTGGATACTATTCTGACCTCTGCAGATAATGCTCTCTTTTGCACATACTCCCATACAACACACAAACATACAAATAACTGAAAATGAAATTTAATCTTAAAGGAAAAGAGAAAGGAGGCTAGACTTACTAGTGAGTGAAGTATGACGGGAAAAAAATGACAGAGAACATTCCAGGAGAAATGTGATCCATCGGTATAATTCTGGAGCATATTCTAAAAATGAGAGGTCTCAGTGGGCTAGATATTTTTAAGGCAAATCCCCAGAAAAGAACAGCAAGAACTATAATCAATGCTACTTCTAGGACTAGGGACCATGCAATGGGTAATTTGAGATCTCAATGCTGCCACTGTGGTGACAGGTCCCAGTGGTAGCCAGGAACGTAGAAACAGTGAGAAACCAGAGAACAGAGCTACACACTGGGAAAGAATTACAGTATCACATATCAGCTTTGGGAGAAAGGTAACTAAATTAGTCTAAGTACTTTAGACTTCAGGCTTAGAAATAAAAGAGAGGGGGAGAAGGGTTTATTGGAAGGTGCTTGGTAAAATAATTTTTATCTAAGGATGTTAGAGGAAGGAGGATTTCCTATTGCTTCCATTACCTATTTCTAAAGCCAATTCTGTTTTTAAGTAAGTAGCAGCTTGATAATGCCAGTGTTTCCTTTGCTGCTTTGGATTGTTTTCTTTTGTTCTGTTTAAGATGAGGTCTTTTTATGTCACTGGACTCAAACTCATGGTAATCTTCCTACCTCTCAAGGGCTGAGATTAGAGATATGCACCATTGTGCTAGGACAAAGTGATTTTTAAGAAAGTGGTTTGCTATTCTATAGGTGTCTTAGTTATTTTTCTATTCCTATAAAGCAACACCAAGACCAAGGCAAATCATAAAAGAAAGCATTTAATTGGAGGGTTGCTTACAGTTTAAGAGGGTTAGTTCATTACCATCGTAGTGGGAAACATGGCAGCAGGTACACAGGCAAGGTGCTGGAATAGTAGCTGGGAGTTCACATCTGACCCCCAAGTTCTTGGGCACTGAGGAAGAGACTGGGCCTGGCATAGGCTTTTGAAACCTCAAGGTGTACCCCAGTGACACACCTCATCCAGTAAAGCCACACCTCCTCCAGCAAAGCCGCACCTCCTAATCCTTCCCCAACATTTCTACTAGTTAGGAACCAAGCAAACATATGAGCCTACAGGGCTATGGTGATTTGAAAGACAATGGCCCCCTAAGGATGTGGCTCTATTAGGAGGTGTGGCCTTGTTAGAGGAAGTGTGTCGCTGTGAAGGTGGGTTCTGAGGTCTCGCATATGCTCAAGATACCACCTAGTGTCTCAGATCAGTTCCTGCTGCTTTTGGATCAAGGTGTAAGGACTCTCAGCTCCAGCATCATGTCTGCCTGCATGCTGCCTTGCTTCCTGCCATGACAATAATGAACTAAACCTCTGAACTGTAAGCCAGCCCCAATTAAATATTTCCCTTTATAAGAGTTGCCATGGTCATGGTGTTCTCTTCACAGCAATAAAAACCCTAAGCCAGGCCATTCTCATTCAAACTACCACAAAGGCCATACAAAACAGTCTGAATTATAGACAACAAGTATTCTTTACAGAGATGGTGTTTGGTCATTTTATAGTATGTAAGTTCCCTATTTGCTATTACTCAAGATAAACATACAAGCATACATACATACATAAATACATACATGCGTGCCTTATATTTAGTAACCTCTAAGTTTTAGGAACAAAATATCTCCAATGACAAATGGCTGACTAAAGACAAATGATTAAAGATAATACCCTGAGAAAGGATGTTCTTAAGGCCAGCCTGAGCTCCATGAAGAACCTCTGCCTCACAAAACACTTCTGTCACAGTACATGGAGAAATCAAGTTGATATTAACTCCCTGCCAGCTATCTTTCATAGTACTGGAAAGTGCTATGAAGGTTGTAGGAAAAAAATAATAAATAGTAAATAATACAAAACAACAAATAGTTTAACTAGCTGTGAACCCTATGGGTTACAATAAAGATCAACATAAATGCTACAGAAGTAGCCAACCACTTTCTGATTAGATTTAAGGCCCATTCCACAAGAGGGAACGCATCTCTGGTACAGTAAGTCTGGCCAAGAACTTATGGTTGGGAAACTCACAGACCCCAGGGATGAACATACTACTATTATTCTGTTAGATGGACAGAGTGTCAAACGCCCTCTAAGCCCCTATCTCTCTATCCATAGATTACTGTAGCTCTCAAACCTCATCAAAGACGTTTCTTTGTGCAATGGACAGTGGGTAACTCAAAGCACAACTGCTCAAAGTGCAGAGAAAAAGTGTTTACAAGACGCTCGTTCACAAGTGGGACATTTATATCACTCGTTCCCCACAGGGCTCAGCAACCATCATGGAAGAAGGAGGGGAAAGAGTCTTAGAGCCACAGGTGGCCTGGAGCAAAACAGTGTTTTCTGACTATGACAAGGCCACTGCACTCACGAGCTCATGGGAGTTGTGGCTACTTCAAATCAAACCAGTCATCATTCCATCACAGAGAGGGAAGGGGCACCCAAGCCTCCACTCCTAGTTGAGAAGCTACTGATAGCAGATGGTTTCTGGGGATGAAGAGTCAATGTTCTTTTGTGTGTTGTGTCTTGTAAGTGGACCATGCTCGAGTAGACAGACCCACATCCATGAGTATTTGAACAAAACAAATCAGCATCAGGAGAGTCTAAAAATATTTTTAAAAAAAGAAAGAAAAAAAGGAAGACACAAAGTTGTGAGGGGTAAGGGTGGATCAGGGAGGACTTAGGGGAGAAGCAGCAAGTGAATATGGACAAAATATGTCACATGCATGTATGAAAATTTCCAGCATTTGATAAAAACACTGCATTTAAAATTTTTTTAAAAATTCTTTATTAAATTTAAAAAGACCATCCATCTCAAAAGACCAAAAACAAGAGTTGAGATGTCGCTCATAGTATAGTCTCTGTCTGGCATCCATGAGACTGGATTTGATCCCCAGCAAACCCCAAATAAATTAATTCATAAAAATAAAGACATACAGAAAAATAATAATACTTTTAAAATGATTATATGGTTACTTCAAAGAGTATAAAATTGGGGTGGGGTACTAAGGGCTGAGCCTAGTGCCTCCCTCACTAGGCGAGCACTCTGATACTGTAACTCTACTAGACTTCCAGCCTGTTTCTAGTTTTTATTTTCAGACAGAGTATCATTAGGTGGTTCAGGCTGGCCTTGAGCTCACTTTGTAGCCCAGGCAGACCTTGAATTGTGACCACCACCTATCCCCAGACTCTCAAATAGGTGAGATTACAGTCCTGCAAGACCAGGCCTAGCTAGAACCACTCTTAAAAAAAAAGCCAATCAAGAAAAAAAAAACTTACATAAAATATAAGTAACTCATGCTTGCATTTGGAAAACTTTCTAGCTGTTAAAGCAGATAAATTAGGAGATGTGTTTGTGTTCTCTATAACACTGTCAGTTAAGGCAGCCATTAACATATCCATGTCTTCCACAGTCGGTTCTACTTCTGTTCTCGCCTACGATATGGTGAGGGAAAAGGCACAACAGATTCTGTGTTTTAACTCTGCAGAGGAAAAACAGTCAACCTTACCCACTTTGTATTCAATCCATTAGATAATATTTTGTTGCCTCTGAACTCCTTTTCGGTACTGGCAGTTGCCAAAACACTAGAAATTTCTAGCGAGACATACTGAAATGTGGGCTGGAGAGGCAGCTAGTGGGTAAGTGCACTTGCTGTTCTTGCAGAGGTTCAGTTCCCAGCGCCCACCTAGTGGCCTTCAGGTGTCTATAACTCCAGCTCTAGGCAATCTGATCTCCACAGTATATACACAGTACACTTACATACATGAAGACAAAAATACCCAATATACATAAAATTCATCCATTAAAAAATACATACTAAAAATTTTCAAGTATGACAGTATAGTAAAAAAATAAATAAAAATGCCCACAGCTATGGGGCATTAGTTAAAAATGAGACAAGAAAAAAATGGAGAAATAGCCACATATAATAGATACCTATACAAAAACAAGTGTATAAGCACCAACTACTTGTAAAGCCCCCATCCTTTTCTTTCTGTTTGAGTCCCCAAATCCTACCAAAATAGCATAATTACTTAGTCCCATTTTGAGGTGGAGAGCTTAGGCTTCTTCCCAAAAATTACAAATAATAAGAAAATACAGAAGAAAAAAGTAACTCTAGCTTTCTAAGGGAAGTACATACATCCTATCTAACATTTATTGGCAAGGCAAAAATTAAACAACAATCTTTCAGTTACTTGATGGGTGTGGAATGCAAGTCCTATTGAAGGCCAATATAAACTACGAGCTGGGGACAAGACAGGAAATGACAGAGACACTCATGATGGAAGTGAGGCAGTCTCCATCACAGTACTGCCAGGCTCTTCAGATAAGAAAGGACAGGAGAAAGGCTACAGTGGAATTCAGTTATACTTGAGCTGGAGCTCTTTACTTACTAGTTCTTTAGGGTTTGCCCCAGTGTGCACATGAAACCTAACTACTCTGGCTGGTGATTCTAAGCTCCAAATCTTCAGGGAATCTCTGAAACTCACGTAGCATCTTCCATTAGTCATGCACCCCTGCTACAGCCTGCCTAAGTTTAGTCTACACTTATTCTCACTCCAAGGACAAACGGCCTCCTCAGAGAGCAAGTGGTCACAGCTGAAACTGTGTCTTCAGGGTCCTTTCACATTACAGAATGACATACACAACAATGGTAACAATGGGCCTTTGCTTAAAAATCTCCTTTTGCTGGTCTTTGCTTTGTGACTGTGTTCCTCAGTTATCTAAACCCAACACTAAATGATCAAACCATCCCATCAATAAATCTAGCTTCCCTGTCCAGGGTTTTAGACAAGTGACAGAAAACCATGTATATTATGGAGACATGATAGAAATCTATGATAACTATGGAGACAGGCCCTTATTAACCTAAATGGAAAAGCCTTCCTTGGTTTGATTTGAGTTTTGTTTGGTTTTTGTTTCTGTATTTTCCTTTTTAGAGAAAAAAATTAATCTATAGAAAAAAGGGGGTAGGTAGCCCAGCAATATATAAATATAAATCACATGCACAGACTTGGTGACCTTCTGATGAGGGCCACTTTTTCAAAGGATATTTGAGGGTCACTGCTTCTGATGACTGACCACTCCAATCCTACTCCACAAGCAACTACTATACTACCCTTGCTCAGGTTTAGGTTACCTCTTCCAAAGTTCAAGTCTATACCACCACTAAGAATCTATCAGTAGTTTTCTATTTTTGTTTCAATTTTAGTATAACCAAAGTGAGGAGCCCACCATACCACAACAGTAACTCCAAACCCACCTCACAGAGAAGAACTTCATCAAACTCAGTGGTCACAGAACGAAACCAAGACATTAAGGTGGGAAAGAGAGAGAGTTGTGCGGACTGGGGTGGGGAGGGGATAAAAGGGTGGGTGGGAGACAAGAGAGGGCGAGATGACAATGTTTGTGTGTGTCAAATTGTCAAACAGAAAATATCAGAATTTTGAAAGTGGGCTCCATGCCTCCTACTTGAGTCCAGGTAGTGCCTCTAGCTGCCCTGAACATGGCAGGAGCGACTGTATTATCTTGGAATACTAAATGCATACTGCATACTACCTTTCTGACCTAGAAACACCTGCCGATTTACTAGCATCTTGGGTATGTTTTCCATGACTGTGTATGTGTGTGAGTGTGGGTGAGATAGGGGAAAAGAGAGAGATGTAAGTGTGGGGGGGAGAGGGAGGGAGGGAGAGGCAGAAGTGTAGGGGAGGGAGAGAGAAGAGAGTGTGTAGGAGGGGGACAAGGAGAGAGGGCAGGAGGGTGAGGGAGGGAAGGAGAGAGAAAGAGGCAAGAGTGTGTGTGTACGTGCGTGTCTGCATGTGCATGTTTGTACGGCACACTCATTGTTGGCGGAGCTGCCAGCATATAGCATACATGTGGAGGCCAGAGGACCTTCAGTGGGTCAGTGGGTCCTCATCTTTCCACTTTATTCAAGATAAGGTGTCTTTGCTGTTGCTTAAGCCAGGCTAGCCCTACAAGAACCTCTGGTAATTCTTCTGCCTTGACCTCCCATCTCCCCATCTCCCCATAGGAGCACACTGTGCTATATGTATGTATACGAGAGGGGCTTTTACATGGGTTCTGGGGTCCAAACTGTCAGGCTCGTGCGGCAAGAGCTTTTATCTGCAGAGCCATCTGCCCTGCCCAAGAATGAAGTTTGTAAACTATAATTTGTATTTGCATAGTTTTTAAAAGGCTTCTGGTCCTAGAAATCTAATTTAATTCTAGCTGACAGTTTATGATTTTCCTATTTTCCTATATTTTATCATTACAAGTAATTATGCTCCAGTTATAACTGCTATTGTCACAGTGTTAAACTAAGATTTAACACTTATAAAATAAATCCTGTTTAATAAAAAGAATTTGACATTTGAGAACTGTAGGTCCATCTGAACTTCAGGTAAACAATTTTCTAAGTTCTGTAACAGACCTCCCATGCAAAGGCAGCTTCAAGATGGAATTCTTTTTCGTTTGTTTTGGTTTTTTGGGTTTTTTGTTTGTTTGGTTGGTTGGTTTGGTTTTTGGTTTTTCAAGACAGGGTTTCTCTGTAGCTTTGGAGCCTATCCTGAAACTAGTTCTTGTAGACTAGGCTGGCCTTGAACTCGCAGAAATCTGCCTTTCTCTGCCTCAGGTTAGGGATGTTGGGTCAAGAAGCTGTAGGCCACTGTGTGCCACATAAGAGAAGCAACCTAATAGTTGGAAACGTGAGGAGTAACCATAGGAAGGGGTGGAGTAGAGATGTTGACTTGGAAGCTCTTGGTTTCTAGTTAGTAAGAGAATGTACAGAAGAGAAACCATGACCCTGAATAAAACCTGCAGAACACTGCCCTGACATTTCAGTGGGTGGAGTGGCTCACCAGACTTGTTTGTATGGATTATAAAAGAAATATATTTTATTGACAAGGGACATATGTTAGATTTAGCTCATGGAAAGAAAATGTTGAGCCAATGAATTCCTAAGGAACTTGGAGAAGAATATATGAGATGCAGAGGAAAAGGCTACAGTATTTACATTCTTATGTCCACAGAATGGCGAGCCAAAACACAGCTGGTGCTGAATTCCTCACAGAAGGTTCAGAAGGTGGCGACAGTGCTCCACACCCATGGGAATGACATTTTAATTTAAAAATAGGTGCACAGAAGT
Source organism: Bramus lutescens (assembly GCA_001685075.1). NCBI lineage: Eukaryota > Metazoa > Chordata > Mammalia > Rodentia > Cricetidae > Bramus > Bramus lutescens. The sequence goes on along the minus strand of LOEQ01000267.1, from coordinate 338,721 downwards.
GAAGTAGAAAAGGTTTAGTGTCAGGATAACACATGGTCTAGCTTCCTCTTCCTTGGTAGGGGTAGGTGGGGAGAAAAGGTTGGCTCAGGATGGTATTCATGGTGAACAAAGGCAAAGGTAAGATCACAAAGGGAGAACTTGGGTTACAAATCAAATGAACTGCACTAAAGCCTCAAGATCACCAGCTTAAGCCCAGCAGAGCCTCTTATCTGCAGCTGATGTACTGGGATACAACACAGCAGTGTTACACATTCCTGTCACCTCAGCTACTTAGTGGCCACTACAATAGAACTAAAGACTGACAACAAATTGCCACTGTTGGCAACTAGTGGGTTTGTTGGCTTACCTGATTTCCTCTAGAGCCTAAGCGGATTAAGTCCATTCAAAGCCATTAGGTAACCATTAGGTAAAGAAAACAGAGTCAGTGCTGCAAACCTTACTGGTCTTTCCACTCCACCACAGCCTCTGTCCATACGGGAGAGGCCGAGTAATCATCTCAAACCTTACTTAGAGGCTATAGTCCACTTTCAAACAGCTTAGTAGCTTCCAAATGGACAGAATTACAAAGAAATTGTATCACAACCTGGCCTTTGCCATCCTGCCCCAAGATAGAACTTCTGACTATACAATTTGTTTGGCCTCAGACCCTTTTTTGTTTTTGTGTTTTTGTTTTCATTTTTTTATTTTACAAATTATCACCTATCCTGCATGAATAAACAAAAATATCATCTCAGAGACACAGCTTTAGCTACATCATAAAAGGGCATTACTGTCACTGTCCTGTTCATTCCCTTTATAATAAATACATTCTGCATTCATGTTCCTCTTTGTTCACATGATATTATACATCTATTCTTGTCCACAAGGACAAGACATACATCTTTATATACCTAATGCTTAGTAAAGTGCCTAACGTGCAGGACACACTCATAGGATTTCTGGTACAGGAAAGCAGAGAAGAGATACTGAACACAAACCCACACAAAGTTACCTATGCCAGAACTGAGTATTAGATAATGGTCTATCACAATTCATAAACCTGAGTTTAAATATTAAATTATTATCATTAAAAGTTAGAAACTTTAGAAAATGAAACATGGATGGAGAGATGCCTCAGTGGGTAAAGGTTTTCTCACTGTCAAGCCTGAAAACCGGGGTCCATTCCCAGATCCATGTGTGAAAGGAGAACCAACTCATACACATTATCCTCTGATGCCCATGTACACAGTGCCACATGTGGGCATGTGCATGCCCCACACAAACGAGTGTGTGTGTGCGCGCGCGCACACACACACACACACACACAGACACGGCATACAATAAATAAAAGTAAGACAATTAAGGAAACCATAGTAGGGCAACATTCTCATGAAATGCCTATAAGAATTATGCTCTTTGGGGAAGCAACATGTGATAAACACTCTAAAAACTCTATTTCATAGGATAATGTTTATTAACAAAGATATCATTTTAACTTTTAAAATTCAGCAGTTAAGGAAATGTCCAAGAAGCTTCTCTGAAGAACTCAGACCCAAGGTAGAAGACAGCCCAAAATGAGTATGCCCAACATTGTTTGAGGAGGATATGATAGCTACTTTCACGTGTCAACACCATTCTAGATGTTTCTACAAAGGTCGTTTGTTTGTGTATGTGTGAGACAGGGAGGGTCTCTCAGCATAGCCCTGGCTATCCTAGAACTCACTAGTAGACCAGGCTGGCCTTGAACTCACAGAGATCCGCCTGCTGGGATTAGAAGTGTGCACACCACATCCAGCTACAAAGATCATTTTAAAGTAAGATTCATGTTACTCAGGCTGGCTCTAAATCACTCCCCATAATGCTGGTCATTCCAAGGGGGTTAAAAGTCCTGCTAGAAAAGAACGACTGCCCCTGAAAACGGGGAACTTTTGCCACAGGACGAGTTCAGGCTTCACTAGCTGTGGGACCCGCCCTTCCCTGGCTCTTCAGCCCAGACACAAACACTCTGGTGCATCCACTGCCCCACAGGGCCAGTTTCCTCAGGAAGTCTCTCCTTCTAGCCTGTTTTCATTCTCATTCATTCTCTCCCAATCACATTTCCCACCCCACCTCCTCCTTTCTTTCTCCCCCTTCTCCCGCCCCCCTCTCTCTGAAGTCTGGCCCTTAACTAACACCTTGGTGATACTTTTCTAGTAGTGATTATTTTCAATTTATAATATAACATTTTAAAAATAAAATGAAAAATAACTACATATTACTACCTCTACATAAATATTTTCAAATAACTATGAACTCAAAGTATATATAAAATGATTTTACAACTGTTCTGGTGAATTCCAGCATAGCTCCCATGGTCTAAACACAGAATCCTATGGTAAAACTGACCTCATCATATATAAGCATACATCTGACAAATGTCAATAAAATTAACTTCTTTGAATAAAGGTTGTGTGTGTGTATACCCATATTTTAAGCTTTTAAAACAAATCACCTCATTTTAAGAGCAAATGTTTTAATTCACATAGCTACACTATTTAAATATATAAACTATGGTACATTTCAAATTACTGTACACACCATTTATTCATCTGCCAATCATATTTAAGACTGAGTTACACAGTTAAAAGGCGAACTTCTTTAGTTAAAAAGAGAACATTTAGTAACTCATAAATTGAAGATAATTACATAATTTGGAATCTTGTCAATGATCTTAAAACTTTACTAATATGATATAAAATATTAATGAAATATAGAACAAAACAGTATTGAACTAAAATTGTTGAGTTCACTTATGCTATTGTTTTTAAACATTCATAATCATATTTTGAAAGATATACCACCTCTCTGAAAATATTAAATAAAGATTATTTTTGTCATGTAGTGTCTGGATCTTGAGAAACACAGATGGGCATCAAGGAAGAAAGCTGGGCAAAGATGATTACAGCCAAGGTGTACCCTGCTCTGTCCTTCCCACTGCTGACTCTGGTGTGGGGTCATGGCACAGGGAGTGGCACTGCCTCGGAAAATGCTTCCTGATGCTTCTGCACCTTGGTAACTACAACCCAATAGGGAGAACACATAGCAGGAGTAAAAGCATGCTAAGACTAAAGGTCCCAAAGAGCACACAAAACTCAGACCCAAAGAGTGTAATTTATATACACCAAGTGAGAAAATACCAACATTTGGCTCTAGTCATCCAAGCATTATAGTCAGAACACAACTAAATAAAATTACACGCTTGCTTTGGCCACATGTTGTTAGGGGGATAGAGTGAGAATTTTAATGAATCGAGTCATTAAGTGATTATGAATTCCTCTTGTTTGAAAGTATACAATTATTCATAAATCTCAAATTTACAATCAAAGTTGTAACTGATTTCCTTCAAAGTAATTGAAATTGTTAGGTGACTTCACGAGAGGTTCCAAATCCCTGAAAGTACGAATTTGTGAACTACTTTTTAAAACACGCACAGAACATGAACATTTCAAATGAAAGTGGCTGGCTCTCTTCCTAACGTGGCCTGAGGACATATGTGAAAACAGTCACTTACTGTCTTGATATAGGAAAACCCCACGAAATCACGCAAATCAAGAGGTGCAGGTCTTTGCATTCATTTTAAGAACATGCGTGAAAATGCCTAGGCCATCGGGGTATGCAAATTTAAAAAGCTGACTACAAGGTATCTGAAGAGAACATGTGTGTGGATCTAATGTACATGGGTAGTAGAAAAAGACAAGATCTCCTGAGTAAATTGGGAACATGGGAACCATGGGAGATGGTAGAAGGGGAGGGGAGAGGAATGGAGGAGTGAAGAAAAACATAGCTCAATAAAAACAATTAAAAAAAATCCCCACTAAGTAACAAGACACTGGATAACACCCACTGAATCAGCAAAATGGAAATGACATGGCAGAGCTAGATGTAGGCAACAAAATGGACCCAGAGCTGGCAGTTTGCAACCAAGTGCAAATACTTCCGTTAGTGACTGGCAGCATCAAATAAAACAAGAGGTACATGTGTGCTATTCAATGTATAGTGGAAGAGTCACTGTGTCCCCAGGCCAGACAGCAGGGCTAGAAAAAACAGAGAGCTGAACTCTGGCTGCACATGCAGAGAATAATGCTGAGCTATGAGTGTAGATGTTACTGACCATTTCCAGGTGAACAAGTCACACAATGTGCACCAGTGAACTTCCAGAGCTCATGGGCGAATTGACCCACACTGCTCCCCTGCCACATGGACATGACTCTCATGTGGGTAACAAACTGTTCCTAAGCCAGAAGAGGAGGCTGCACAGAAGAAAAGGGCAGACCAGAAGAAACTGAAGAAACAAAACCTTATGGCATGAAAATAAATTCAACATAAGATAAATGAAAACAACAAAGTGACCTTAGAATTCAAAGGTTCCCAATAAACCCACGACTAGAATCCCATTTAGAGCGGGTACCACCAATGCTTAGCCAAACCACTCAACTACTCCTAATTTTGAAGGTAGAAGTGTATTCCAATGCCAGTTAGAAAGCTCTGTAAAGTACTGATCTCTGCAAGGACTTCCATCCAGCAACTGCAGTTCTCCATCCTATGACTATCCTATGGAGATGTATGCTGCCTTCCACACGAAACATTGGACTCACGCCTGTAGGCTTGCATCTCTACGTCCTCCAATTTGCTCTCAGGTGACCAGGTTCAAAAGCTGTTACTACTGCAGTCACCTTCTCTGGACACAGTCCAATCTGCCAGGGACCCATCAAAAACATGGTTATCTAATAAACATAATATTCCAGGAATGAGAATATTCAATATAAAATGATCTAAGAATAAATGCCTCTTTTCATTTTTTATTGTTACTAATGCAGACTAAGGTTTAGAATTCTCATTTAAAATATATGCATTCCAGTAGATGGGAGAGTACTTACCTGAGATAAAACTTGGCAGACTGGTTCTGAATTCTCCATATGTTATATGTAAACTTAAACCAAAACACCTGGAAGTACCACACAGGCTGTAGCAAAATTATTTTTGGATCTGAAACTCGAGTTTCCACTCAAGCTTTCCACACATCAAGTCTCTAGATGGGTAGGAGGCTCAATGAGCTGTTACTCTATATTTCTAAAGGCTTTTTACAGTAGCAGATAAGTCTCACTGCCTTGCCAAAGAGATTTATATGTCTATGCATAAATTTGGTCAACCCTTAGACCCTGATGTAAAGAACTGATGCTTGACTCATGTCTGCATTTTTTCTATTCTCCACATTTTTCCTAATCAAGGCAATGCTTAAGAAAGAAAATACTTTGAAGCTCAAAACTCCTCTGGGCACACAGTGAATTCCTAGTTCTTATGATACAGGAGACTTGACCTCGCTCCTATTGAGGACAAATCACTTATACATTTCATAAATGCAGCATTTGTCCTACTCAGGGAAAAGAAGACTTGAACTTGTACTTCAGAGATCATCAACACCGGCATCTCCAGTGCCAACGGCAATCGCTTTTTCTAAATAGTTGCCAAAAGATCCACTGAAGTAACAGTTAAAAATCTACCCAGTTCAGACATTTTCATTTGCTTCATAGCTTTGAAGAACATCCACTGTGATTTCTTTCTTAAAACCTTAAAAATGATCAGTGCAAATTCTGAGCTTATTTTAAAGGTGATGAAACAAATTATCGGGAGTGCTAACTGCAGAACCTGTACAAATAAAAAGCAAAGGTGTTACTACAAGTAAATGCCAAAGTTTATTAATATCTAACAATAAACCACTCTTCTGAAAGAATTAAAAATGTAATCAGTGATTTGATGTTTAAAAGAATTTCTAAAGTTTACTGACTAAGTGAAAGGTATAAAGTTATTATATTCCTAATATATTAACTTTTTTTGAGACAGGCTCTCACCATGTTATTCTTGCTGTCCTAGAACTCACTGTGTAGACGAGGTTGGCTTTAGACTTTGTCTCCTGAGTGCTGGATTAAAGGAGTGCCATCACAACCAGCTTGTGCCTGACAATTCTAATGTGGCTGAATTCAAGAGAACCAAATCCAGCCTTGGTTCACCTGGGCAGCTCTGTTAGCCAGCAATGCCTGAATCCAGAAAAACCCCTCCCATAAACACCCATCTGGCTCATTTTCTAAAAGCCAGCTCCACTTGCCTCTGACAGGCAACCCAGGACCTCTGGGCCCTGGCTTGCCTGGGGTTTGCATTTTGATGCCTCAGGAATAAGTAGAATAGTGCTAAACTACTAAAGTGGCTGCGAGACACTGAGGTCCACACACTCCCTAAATTTAACTGCTTACATCTCAATCCTGGTGCCGTGGCATTTTAGAAGTAATCAGGCCAGGGAGCCCATAAGACCAGGACAATATAAACAGGTGCCTACATAAACAAGTTCTCAGAGGGCTTAAAAACATGAAGATATAACAAGCAACCAGACAGTGTTCTATGTTTCTGTTACATTATAGGGACTGTATTGTACTAACTGTCTTAACCATGAAGTGAATGCTTAATTGAATAGAAGCTTTCATATTGTTTAAACGATATGTCATATAGGTGTACGAGACAATCCTTTATAGAACCCAAACATGCTGACCCTGATCATAGGATCCCAGACTCCAGGAGTAAGACAAATAAGCCTCTTTTATGAAAAGGTCATTCTGTTTATGGTAGTTGAATATAGCATCTGATTTGACTAGGACAATATCAGAGTTATTTAAATGATTGAGTATGTAGCTTGCAAATTATCCAAACTAGCCAGAAAACCATGTACCTTTCCATAAATAAAACATGCTTAATTTATTTATAATCAGCTAATGAGCTACTAAAGTAGTTCTAACTTAAAATTAGTATCGTACACCTATATGGCATATCGTTTAAACAATATGAAAGCTTCTATTCAATTAAGCATTCACTTCATGGTTAAGACAGTTAGTACAATACAGTCCCTATAATGTAACAGAAACATTATTTGTTTGAAGGAATGTTAGCCTCAGGGATTTTTTAAATATTATTTTAAGCTTTCATTCATTCATTCATTCATTCATTCATTCATTCATTCATTCATTCATTCATTCAAGGTGGGGTTTCTCTAAGTAGCCTTGCTGTCCTGGAACTCATTTTGTAGATCAGGCTGTCCTCAAACTCAAGAGATCCGCCTGCCTCTGCCTCCTGAGTGCTGGAACTAAAGGTGAGCACCACCACTGGCTTTAGCTTCTTTTCTTTTTGCTATATCACAAATCAAGTTGCAATTAAAGCTGACACTCTCTTCTTGGGATTCTAGACAGATGCAGTTCCCTATATGGCATGAGTAAACATTTATTCATATCTCCCTAGGTACAGTGTCACACATAGAGAAGGAGAATAATTTTTTTAGGGTATTGCCCCTGGTGGCTTTCTCTACTCTAGTGAATGGCCCCAAACCCACATATAATTGGACAGCATTAATTGGATTATCAAAAGTTGGAGGGTTATTAAATCTCAAAGGAGATGAAGGGAATAAGAAAGGAGAAATTGCCGGGCGGTGGTGGCACACACCTTTAATCCCAGCACATGGGAGGCAGAGGCAGGTGGATATCTATGAGTTAAAGGCCAGCCTGGTCTACAAGAGCTAGTTCCAGGACAGGCTCCAAAGCTACACAGAGAAATCCTGTCTTGAAAAACAGAAACAAAAAGGGGGGAGGAGAAATAGAGGGTGGATATGATCATATTTCATTATATACATGTGTGAAATTCTCAAAAATAAAGATAATTGTAATAAAAATATTAAAACCTTTGAATACAGCATCTATTAAGTTCCCAGTCCACACATCTTATTGACTTCTAGGCCCACCTATCTAGATGTCCAAGACACTTTAGATTTTTCCTCTTTTGTAAACGTACACGACTATGGTAAGGCTGGTGAATACTGCTCTACATCCCATCAGATGGCAAGCATCCTGAGGGTGTTACAATGCTTATGCAACAATAACCACGACTAAGGATTATTCAGCTATATCATTTGTATTATGTCCAATCCCACCCTCCAAAAACTCACAAAATAGATATTATTCTAAGGAACAGGCTAAGAATTCGATTTAAATGCACTATAGCTTTCTCCAACTAATTTGAGCACTGAATGTTGTTTGCACCTTGACTCTGGGTGAACCAACAGTACTAGTCTGGGCATCTTGGGAAAGACTTGTTTTGCTTTTTAATCTGTTTTCAGTAAACTGTATTAGCTCCACCTGTTTGCCAAAATCAGATCAGTGACTCACCACATAAAGATGAGAAGTGAAAAAAGTATGCATTCAAGCTGTCTACACTCGGTCAAAATTCTTTGTTCTCATAGACTGACTCATTGGAGTTGCATTTCCTTCAGGATCAATTATTTATGAGGATCTGTCTGTTAAAATAATACGCTTAAATAGCAGGGGGAAATGATGGATCATCATTACTTAACATTTTTCTCTAAGAGTGCACGAACAGGATACTCATGAATTACTGTTTCAATGAGATAGCAGAAAGAGCATATTAACTGAGCACCAGCCAGGCACTGGACCTACTCAGCAAGCCTGCAAGAATAACTTGTAATAATGACTTTTCGGGTCCAGTGCAGTGGTGCATGCCTACAATTCCAGCTCCACAGCTAGAGGCTGGAGCACTGTGAGATTGATGGCACCCTAGTCTACACAGGGAAACAAAAGTCAAACTGGTACATAGAGAGCCCTATCTCAGAAAGTTTCCCTCTCTAGAATCTTATAACCTAGCTATGACTGGGGGTCAAAATTTTCTTGACAGACATTAAAAATATCAAAAGTAAGAACATGGTTATCAAATATATAGTATAATGAGATGTAACTAAAAAAAGACATATTTTGGGGTAAATGCATGTTTAAAATACAGTAGGTAGGGACTGAGGAGATGGCTCAGTCTCAGAACTTAAGAGCACTTGCTGCCCTTACAGAAGACTCAGCTTGGTTCCCATCATCCATGACTTCTCACAACCATCTGTAAATATTTCCAGAGGATCCGATGCTCTCTCTGGCCTCCACAGGCCCCAGACATGATTGTGGTGCACTTACATACATGGAATCAAACACTCATACACATAAAATTAATATTTAACATTTTTAAGTTCAAAATATATAGTAAGTAGTAAGGAGAAATACTTCCAAAGAAACTCTTTAAGTCTGCTTTATATGCCTGTATTATTAATGTGTACGAAGCTTTCTGAAACATTTCACAAGGTATATTAGTAAGTAATTCAGGTTAAGACAGAACTCAGTAGAACAGGAAAAAAAGAGCTGTCTCTGCCATCTGTGTAAAGGTTAACTATAATTAAATGTGCTGTGAGAAGCAGACATAAATACCAAATATGCAGAATTCTATAGGAATTAAAGTGCTGTGGGCACATGGGAACAAGACAACCTAAGCAAGCCCAACAACAGTCTGAAAACTGATTATCCATGACATCCTGAACGCCAACACAAAGTATCTATGCCAAGGAGATGAAATTCCTCATGAAACCAGTAAATGCATATTCCAGCTTTTTCCCTCAGCAGTCATTCAGAATAGGATTATTCATATAAGTATTGATCTGGGAGGCTAGGGACACTGCTTAGCTGGTAGAGTGCTTTCCTAGCAAGCACATGGCTCTAAGCCATGTCCTTAGCACCACATAAACCAAGCGTGGTGGCACATACCTGTAACCCTAGAAAGGAGAGGCAGGAGAATTCTATGCTATCCTCAAATTCCAAAGACACCAGGCATGCATGTGGTGCACATACATACATGCAAGACATAAACATAAGATAGAATAACTGAACCACTAAGAAAATTTAAAACAGGTAAATGGCAAGAAGTGTATGAACATTAATAATCCAACATTATTAATCATCAGTGAAATGCAAATCAAACCCACAGTCAACTATCACTTGACATCTGAAATAGCCTCAAAATGATGAGAGACGTTCTGTCTGGGGTATGAATGAAAAAGAAATTACCTGGTGATGGAAGCAAGGGAAATTAATACAGCCAGTATAGAAAACAATGGGGAGGGACCTCAAAAATTTAAAAAAAAATAAACATCTATCAATCTCACTGCTGTGTATGGAGCCAAAGAAAATGACATCAGTTTGTCAAACTGCTATCACTGTAAGACTGTCAAATACACTCAAAATATACAAGATATAGAGCCAAACTCAATTCCGGTAATAATTGAATTAATGAAGATACACACACAATGGGATATTATTTGGTCTTAAAGGAGGAGGTTACCCTGTCACTGTAAAACCCTGGGTGACCATGGAGGACAATGTATTAAGTGAAACAGTCAAACACAGAAAGTTCTGCATGGAAAATCACTAATGCGTGCTATCTCAAGTGGTCAATCAGCGCAAGCAACAAAATAGGATTTAGTGCAAGATTAGGAAATGATCGTCAAAAATGCTGAATTTCAACTAGATAAAATGGAGTCCTAGAGACCTGCTGTGTACCAGTGACTACAGTTAATGAAAATGTATTTATAATTATTTAATTACTTAATGTGTATATAAACATGAATGCAGCCCAAAGAAGCCAGAAGACAGCATTGAATCCTCAATAACTGAAGTATCAGACAGTTTTGAGCAGCCCACTGTGGGCACTGGGAACTGAACTCAAACAGGTCCTTTATAAGAGCAGAATGAGCTAAGGTATAATAACCACGGAGCCAGCTTTCCATTCTCCAAAATACAAATTGTACTTAAAATAAAAGTTTACGTACCTCGGTTTCCGAAATGCCAAACTGTATTGCTGGCATGCGAGACCCACAGTAGGAGTATAAACAATAGGCATGAATTTTTCAATATCAGACATCAGCACACTATAAAAGAGCTTCTCATTTCTATCTTGCAGATCCATCAACAGAAGATACCTGTGGAAATTGGACACAATTTTAGATTTATATCCAACAATCAAAATCTAATTGCAAAAATAGCTCTTAGAAATCTAATTTCAATCAAGTATTAAGTACATCTTTAGTTAAATAGAAAGCACGAATAATGAAGCCAGGCAGGGTGGCATGTGCCTCTAATTCTAACACTTAGGCAACTCAGGCAGGAATGAATACGAGGACAGCTTGAGTTACACAGTGAGACCCTGCCTTAAAAAAAACAATAGCAACAATTTTTAGAAATACCCTTTAAGGACTGGGTAGATGCTCAGTGGGGAAAGTGCCTGAGGTGCAAACATGAGGACCTGAGTTTGAACCTCTGGGGTCCATATCTATAACCTGGTGCTGGAGTTACAGTCAAGCAAATCCCCAGAGCTCACTGTCCAGCCAGGTTAGTCAGTCAGTGTGCTCTGGGCTCAGTGAGGGATCCTGTCTTGGAAAATAAGGTGGAGGACTAGAGAGAAAGATATCCAATATCAACTTCTGACCTCTACAAGTGCAAGCGTGTGCATGCTCACAGACACACACAACACATGCACACATACACAAATGTATACATAAAACTCAACATCTCAAAGAATGAGATGAAAATATCACAGTAGAGTTTAACCACTAACTCAAGCAAACTAATGGCCCTTCTTTGTTTCTTTCTTTCTTTCCTTCCTTTCTTTTTGACACAATCTCACTATGCAGTCCTGGATGACCTAGAAACCCACTGTACAAACCAGGCTGACATGGAACTTACAGAGATCCACCTGTTTCTGCCTCCTGAGTGCTTGGATTAAATAAATGCACCACCACACCCAGCTTTTAACGGCCTTTCTCCATGTAGAGGCATTTCTGGTCTAGTTATCCTTCTATGCATAACCCTTTATGTATTCCAACTCAAACTACTTTGTACAACTAAAAAGTTGTGAAAACCTGTGTTCAGGAACAACGAGGCCCTTTGCACTGATCTCTGGTATGGGTTAGAGATCACTTAAGTGTGTGATTGTGTGCCAAAAGCTTAGTCTCTGCTGTGCCAATTGGAATGGGGCTGGGAAATTCAAGAAGTGACATTAGCACTGGGAAAACTGCCCTCAGAAGAGACTAACATAGTTTCCACAAGCACTTCTTTCAAAGGAAACTTACTTGATGAGATGGCGGCCCCTTCCAGCCATCAGATTCCATCCTGCTGTGGTGTGGATGAAAACCCATGCCTTGCAGGAAGCCCTACCTAGGCCTAGACTGCTCAGGACTGAAAGTCTGCATCACTCTGCCATAAGACGGCCGTCAGAAACATCAGTAATGACCAATGATTAGTTTTAGAAAGAAGGAAAGAAATTTTCTTGGGTATTTCTTCCTTTAGTGACAAATATTAATGTTTACATATAAATATATTAAGTAAATGTGGACATGTATAATTTTCTCATAGAAAAAATATCTTGAGAAAGGTAAACTGAGAATTCAAATGATCCTATAGAGTAAATATTTTTTTAAAAATCACTGTATTTGCAAACAAATTCTCCTTAAAGTTAACTATCCATTCCAAATCATGTAATATCTCAACTTTCTTTTATAAAAAACAATAGCAGAGAGTGTAAGAGAAATATGCTCATAAACGTGTTACCTGTCAAAGTCAGAGTTCAGACGCTCAAAATTCTTAACTACCCTAAGGACCTGGATCTCCTGACTGATGAAGCAAGGTGGTAACAATCCATGAATGTTCAGTTGCTGTCTCTCTTCTAGAGTAAATGCCAAATCCTAGGAAGAAAAGGAAAACAATGATTTCCAGAGGAGAAAAAGACAAATAGCACACAAGCACAGACCCTGGGGAGGGCAGGGCCTAGCGCTGCTGGAAGTACAGCCAGTCAACTGTGCACTCACCATCTGCTTCCTTATCTACAGAACCTACAGTGAGGGTAGGAAATGGACCGAAGAGCACACAAGTGAGAGGCCTGAGAGACAGCGCACTCGGCCAGGAATGTGGCTGCTATGCAAACATAAGCAACTGGGCTGTTAGGCCCAGCACGCACATAAAAGCCAGGCCAGGTAGGTAGCACATGTCTGTAACTCTGGCACTAAGGATGGGGAGACAGGTGGAACTCCAGCTGGCCAGCCAATCAGTCAGCTCCAATGTAAGTGAGCGCTCCTGTGTCAAAAAAGATTGAAAGTGATCAAGCAAAACACCTAGTCTATCTCTAGCCTCCACATTTGCATATACACACATGTGCATACAAATACACATACAAACATACATAATACAGTATATACACCATATACATGTGTACACAAAAAATGAAAATACAATCATTAATGTCAGAAAATATGAACATGAATAGTTATCTATTTTAAAATGTGACTAGAAGTAGGCTAGCTGACACCTGCTGTGCTTCCAACTGTGAACTGGGTCAGGAAATAAACTGCATGACACAGGGACCCATTTCAACCCTCCACCTCAGGTTATCTCCGACCAGCCTTATGCAATCCTGGTTACACTAATTCCTTCCCAAACCCAGATGCAGCACATTTTCAGTCTTCCATGCATGGCATCTTTATCAAGACTGATTTTGTTGGCATCACTAAGTTTGGACATAAGACCTGGTAGACTCAAGCTGGATCTGACTTGAAAGTCCCCTACCTGAGGACTAGCTCTGGTAGTATTGGAAGTCACTATGCAAGCTTCCCAGAGAGGGAGCAACCAATAGTCCTACCCTGCTGTAACACTTAAAAAGCACAACAGTGACCATCATGGCAAGAAATCCCTAAGGGTGCAATCACACCTTATATGTAATTGGGTTTGAGGCCCACTTAACTGAAGGAAAATGATTCCTGATACTAGAAATCAAGACAACTACCCAGGGCAGGTAAGGTCATGGATCTTCTAGAACCTACAGATGACACTTCACTAAAACACAGTGCTTCATAGATGCATTCTAAATATTTATCCTTCTACCCACAGATAAGTGTAGTTCTTACCATCTATCAAAGACACTCTGTTTTGCAACAGATGGAGACCTTTACAGAAACCAGTCAAACTGAAGAGAACAAGTCATTACAGAGTGCCCAGCCTCAACTGGTCCATCTATATATAACCCAACTCCTGCACCTAAGGTTCAGAGAACATCATGGAAAATGGGTAGAAAATGGTAAGAGCCAGGGAACCAGGAAATAGGCTGTGGGGGTTTTGTCTCCAAAAATGACAAGGAAGTTTAATTCATAGTACTTCAACTATCATATGGCTGCCTGAACAAGACATGAAGAAGTATACCAGTGACAGACATGCTAATATAGAAGGGGGAAATCTCTCATGGCTCCACCCATAAACAAAGAACCTAAGGAATATTGAGAGGAAGAAAAATCTTCTTCCCCAGGGATGAGCCCCCTAACTGGTTATCCAATACCAAATGATCAGCCCTGAAATCATATAGATAACAATCAATGCTAAACGGCTTGAGCAGGTTGTATTTATATATTCAAGCATGTGTGTGGGGAGAAGAGAGAGACAAGAGAGACACTCAATTAAAACAGAGGGAACAAGGGAGGGATGGGAAGGGGGAAACTTACGTAATTACACACTAACTTTAAAAGTCCTTCTGTTGGGCGGCAGTGGCATTAGACCCTTAACCCCAGCACTCAGGAGGCAGAGGCAGGCAGATCTCTGTGAGTTCAAGGCC
>LOEQ01000267.1:270114-281274 GCA_001685075.1 Bramus lutescens | reverse complement strand
GCCAGGCAGTGTTTAAATGAATACAGTTTGTATGTTGTTATTTTGGGTGTAAAGCTAGCTGTGTGGGAGCCAGGTGGGACAAAAAGCAGGCCTGCTCGCTTCATCCCTACACTGAGCTGCACATGAGTTGTGGTGCATACGTGCAGTCTGGGGTTCTAAGGAAGCTGAGGCAGGAAGATTGGAAGTTCAAGGACAGGGTGAATTCAAGGGCAGCTTGGGCATTTAGAGGCTCTGTCTCTGAAGTTTTAAAAAGGTCTGAGCTTATAACTCACCAATAGTAGGTCACACACACTTGGCATGTGCAAGGCTCTGGGTTCAACCCCAAGTACTGAAAACAGAACTTCCACTTGAATGCCATCATTATCATCCATTTTATTCAGCTCTCCACTTGTTTCCTGTTGGTTGCCCTTTTTGGTCTCTTCCAAAGCTATTTTTGTTGGTTTATCTCATGTGTTTGTGTGTGTGTGTGTGTATGCATTCTTGCACAGAGGGGATATTGAGTGTCCCCTCTATTTCTCACTACCTTACTCCTTTGAGACAGGGTCTCTCACTGAACCTGAAGCTAACTTGGCACCAATAATCTCCACAGATCGTGCTGTCTCTACCCCTGACACAATTAGAGTGACAGGCAGGCATGGCCACATCCAGCTTTTTTACGTGTGTCCTGGGGATTTGAACTGAGGTCCTTATGCTTCCATAGCAAGTACCTTATTGTAAGACCCATCCCCCTAACTCCTGTTTATCTGTTTTTATTATGGTAAAATATACTTGACATACACTTGTTATCTTAGTTATTACTTCTTTTTGAGATGGGGTCTCACATATTCCTGATTGGCCTTGAACTCACTAAATAGCTCTGAAGTCTTGCTCCTCCTGCCTCTTTCCTCCCCCATCCCCAAATGCAAGAATTGGCATTGCCTGTCACCACATCCAGTATATCTGATGCTGGGGATTAAATGTGAAGCCTTAGGGATGCCAGGCAAGCACTCTACCAACTGAGCTACATTCCCAGCTCTTGGTTACTTTGCGCACACAGTTCAGAGTGTTAAGTACGTTCACATTGTTGTTTAATCAGTCTCTGGAACACTGTTCATCTCGGATCCCATCATACTCTCCACTCCCACCTTGCCCCGCCCCTCCAGCCTCAGCAACCCCCATTCTGTTTGTCTTTATAAATCTGGCTTTTCCAAGGGCCTC
This sequence comes from Bramus lutescens, assembly GCA_001685075.1. NCBI lineage: Eukaryota > Metazoa > Chordata > Mammalia > Rodentia > Cricetidae > Bramus > Bramus lutescens. Next base: position 280,077 of record LOEQ01000267.1, on the reverse strand, counting down.
ATGTGGATGTAATCGTACAATATTTTTCTCTGTGTTATTGGCTTATTTCACTTAGAATGTGTTTGTATATGCCTCCTGGTTCTTAATGAGCAATCTGGCTCAGGATTCTCAACAGGGAAAGACAGCATGACCATTTGGGAAGGAGGGAAGAGTTTAGATTGTCATAGTGAATATGGCTGTTACCAGCATTTAATGGCCAGGTACCAGGGGAGGCAGGATAGTCTGCAGAGTGTGGGTTGGTCCCACAGGGCAAAGAACTACCCTGCTCAGATAGCTGTAATGAAGATGGCAGAAATTGCATGCTGGCAACCTCTTTGTCTGTAAAGTAAGTAAGCATTTGGGCTAGATGGATTACACTTTTCCTTCAAGCTCTAAGAATCTTTTGTTCTATCACTTCCTTTGCAATGACTCTGAAGCATCATGTTGTTGTCTTCCCCTTTCTTTAATTACAACTTTGTAAGCCCAAGTCATTTTCATTTAGACAACCCAATGGAACCAGTCACAGAGACTAACCATAAATCCATACCACTCCCTGTTAAATATAACTTGTCTGCTTGGGTTAAAATGCAAAGGGCTCTTTAGTCAATTATGAGACTGATAAAGACAGCAGTCTGGAAACAGTCAGCAAAGGCCTTTCACTCTAGTCATCAAGGCCACCTTTGTGCTGTCAGAGTTTACCCAAAGTGGCTCTCTCCCCGCTCTCACATCCAGCTGGAGAACTTTCTGGATTAGCATAAGAACATGGACATTGGAGGAAATGTAGTTCTCTTGCGGTCATTTCCCACTGACTATAAAGAGAAAGTCCCACACTGGACACATGGGGAGTCATAAGGAAGGCTGGTAGAACCCAACAACACTGAGAATTGGTTGCACACATGGAGGAACCAGATAAGCATACTCCTTGTGTGTGTGTTTTACCATCGAAAAGGTAAACCCAAGTTTATTGCTACTTACATCATTGTATCTCTCTCAAAACAAAGAATAGTATGCATTGAAGATGTGAACTTCCTGGATGAAAACCAGTGTCCATTCAAACAGTGTAACTGTGATTTTTCCATGGAACGTTCCTTGGCACATACTACAGCTTCCAAAGTTAAGACACTAAGAGCTGGGGATGTAAAGTCCTTGCTACTCAAGCATGAATGTCTGAGCTCAGATCCCCTGCACATATATAAAAAGACAGGTATAAAACTTATGGTAATGCCATTGTTGAAGACAACACTTACATAGATCATTGAACATGGAAAAATTGAGCTGGTTTCTAACTAGAGCTTTCACCCATTGTCTTAGGGTTTCTATTGTTCTGAAGAGACACCATGACCATGACAACTCTTATAAAGGAAAACATTTAATTGTGGTACTCATTTACAGTTCAGAAGTTCAGTCCATTATCATTGTGGCAGGACAAGGCAGCATGCAGGCAGATGTGGTACTGGAGAAGCAGCTGAGAGTTCTACATCTTGAGGCAACAGGAAGTAGTCTTATTGTCACACTGAGGGAAGCTTGAGCAAAAGAGACCTCAAAACCTTCCTCCACCGTGACATACTTCCTCCAACAAGGTCACACATAGTCCAAAAAAGCCACAGCTCCTGATAGTGCCACTCCCTATAGGGGCCATTTTCTTTCAAACTACCACATTCCACTTCCTGACCCTCAAAGTCTTATAATCATTCCATAATGCAAAAACACACTCAGTCCAACTTCAAAAGTCCCGTAGTCTTTCATAGTCTCAACAATGTTTTAAAGTTCGAAGTTCAATGTCTCTTCTGAGATTCATGCAATCTCTTAACTATAATATCCTATAAAACCAAAATAATAAACCAGACCACATACTTCCATCATATAATGGCATAGGATATACATTACTGTTCCAAAACATTGGAAAGGGAACATAGTGAGGGAATACTGAACCAAAGCAAGCTTGAAAACGAGCTGGGCAAACTTTGCATCTCTGTGTCTAATGTAAAAACATTCTTCTGATCTCTAGCTCCTTTTAGCTTTGTTGTCTGCAACATACTTTGTTCTCTCAGACTGGTTTCACTCCTGTTAGCAGCTTTCCTTAGCCAGTATCCTATGACTCTGGCATCTCTAACATCCAAGGCAATCCAGGTTTCAACTTCACGGCTTCATCTCACTAAGCCTCCCTCAGGGACACCACTGATATAAGCCTGGGCTCAGCAGCTTTCATTAGTCTGGGCAGCAAATTCCATAGCCCCTTTCTTCTATCCTTAACTTCAGAGTCAACATGGTTGAAGCTGCCAATTTCTGCTGCTTACTGAGGCTGGAACATGGCCTCCTTGTTATATTACAACTTTACCATTTTTTTTGATGGTTAGATCAGGCTGACCTCAAACTCAGAGATCCACCAGCCTTCCAAGTACTGGGATTAAAGATGTGCCCCACCACACACAGCTCTAAGATTTTCTTTAGTTCCTTTCCACAAGTTGAAAATTTAGTTGAGTGGGGTCTTGCCCTGAGTTTACCATTCCCTTTATTCCATTTCTTGCTCAGCTTGTTCCTTTTCAACATAAATATATTCTTTAGAGTTACCACTAACAACCACACAACAGAGTCTCTACTAGGCTGTTTTGAGATTCCTTCTGCTGATGGTATTAATCTAAAACTCTTCACTTTAGCCTCAGGTAGACTTTTTGGAAAAGGGCAAAAAGCAGCCATATCCTTCACCAAAATATCACAAGTTGGTCTCTAGGCTACATACTAACATTCTTCTCCTCTGAAACCTCTTAAGCCAGGCCCCCACAGTTCAGATCACACTCAGCACCACTGTCTTCCATGGTCCTGCTAGTCTGGCCCATTAAGCAGTGCTTAAAGCATCCTACTGCTTTCCTAACCCAAACTCCCAAAGTCCATATTACCCCAAACAAAACATGGTCAGGCCCATCTCAGCAATACTCCAGCCTCTGGTACCAACTTCTTAGTTAGAGTTTCTATTTCTTTTCTGCGAAGAGACACCATGATTGTGGCAACTCTTATAAATGAAAACTAATTGTGGTGGCTCCCTTACAGTTCAGTGGTTCAGTCCATTATCATTATTGTAGGACATGGAAGCTTGCAGGGAGGCATGGCACTGGAGAAGTAGTAGAGAGTCCTACATCTTGCAGGCAACAGGAAATGTTCTCAGTGTCACACTAAGGGAAGTTTAAGCAAAATACCTCAAAACCTGCCCCCCCAAAGTGATACACTTCCTCCAACAAGGTCACACTTACTTCAATAAGGCCACACTTCCTAATAGTGCCACTCCCTATGGGTGCCATTCTCTTTCAGACCACCACACCCCTACTGACTAATTTTTGTGGCGCTGTGCATGCCACCAAAGGAGCCCAACCCAGATCCAAACCCTGTGATTTATAATCATGATCTGCCTGCATGACACACTGGTAAGGTAGTGGCATAGAAGTTGTAGAAGTAACCAACCACTATCTGATTGGATTTAAGGCCCACTCCATGAGATTGAACCCATGCCTGACACTGCGTGGGTGGCCAAAAACCTGATATTAGATAGATCATGGACCTAGGGGAAAACCAAATCCTATTGTACTGCTAAAGGAACATAGCAATAGATAATTCCATATTACATTCTTCTATACTCACAGATCAGCATCTTGTTCAACCATCATCAGAGAAGCTTCCTCTTATAGGAAATAGGATCAAATACAGAGACCCACAAGACAATGTGCAGAGAGTGAGAGACTTTGAAGCACTCAGTCCTAAATGGGATGTCTTCATCAAACCCCTCCTCTCAGGTCCCAGGGAACTATGGGTAAGAGGAGATAGAAAGAACATAAGAGCCAGAGGTGATGGTTGACACCAAGGACACAGTGCACCAGATACAACAGGACTGGTGTACAGTGGATTCACAGAGACTATGACAGCACATAGGGCCTGCACATGTTCAAGCCAGACAGGGTCCCGGTGCTGGGAGGAAGAGTAGACATGAGCTCCTATCCCTAACCAAGAAGCTATCTCCAACTGATAACTTCTTGCAAAGGAAAATTTAGTTTTCTCCAGTGGAGTCTTATTTGGTATATAACCATATTTCAGGGTAGGACCCAGGCCCAACAGTATATGACCAACACAAAACAAACTCAATAAAGTCTGGAGGTGTGTTTGTTTCATAATGCTTTGTTTGGGTGTTTTAAAAGATTATTATTGCATTTTGTGTACACATTTTGCCTGCTTGTATATCTGTCTACTACGTATGTGCCTTGTGCCTGTGGAGGCCAGGAGAGGGTATCTGATCCCCTGAAAATGGGGTTACAGATGGTTGTGAACTACCATATGGGTGCTGGGAATTGAACTTGGGTCCTCTGGAAGAACAACCAGTGCTCTTAACCATAGAGCCATCACTCCAGCATCTTGTTTGGGCATTTTTTATATTACTAATTTTTTGCTTGTATATTATGGTTTCCAATTTTGTGTTTTCATGGGTTTTGTGTTTATGTGTCTCTGTGTGCATGTATTTCTTGTGTTTTTTTGTTTGTTTTGGTTTGTTTTTTTGGACAGGTGTGGAGGTGGCAAGGATTGGGATAAAAGGGGTGGGGGCATGATCAGAATATATTGCATAAAAAATTTCAATTAAAAAGTAAATTAAAAATAAAAAGACAAAGATAGCATTATGTACTAGAACTGTGAAGTGAAGAGATGAGTATCTTAGGGCCTTCTATCCAGCAGGCCTTACCCAGTTGTTAAGCTCCAGTGGGAGACCTTGTCTCACAAAATGAGGTGGAAAAGATGTTCACAAGAGCAACATTCAGCATTCCCACCCATCTGCACAGCACCAAACTCAAGAGTTAAGAAACTCAGTCAAAGCAAACAGTCCTCATGGTCAGTGCAGCAAAGGAGAAAGCAACACCTAAAGATTATGTTTCCCGGGATTCTTATCCTGTGTAGCAACATCGGGCAGTGCACAGCCGCAGTGTCCTCCGGCTTCAGGAACTAACGGTGTAGAGCGGTGGCTCTCAACCTTGCTAACACTGTGACCCTTCAGTATGGTTCCTCATGTTGTGGGGACCCCCAACCATAAAATTATTTCATTGCTACTTCATAACTGTAACATTGCTACTGTTGTGAATCGTAATGTAAACATCTGATATGCAATCCCAAAGGGACCGCTACTTCCAGGTTGAGAACTGCTGGCGTAGATGAAAACCGCTGATTTTAACAGTTGGCAACTGGAAACTTCCTCTGTTCACAGGTGTCGGGCGCTAGCTACTGAACGAAGTCAACCCCAGAGCCAATATCATAGACAAGACTACAGCTCAGCCTGGGCCTTAGCCTCTAAGATAAACAACAACACAGCAACGGTGACCCTCATGTAGTCCTGATAACATCATAAAGGTGGCTTTCCATGAAGTGATTGGAACAGAAGCTAATTTAAAAAGTGCAGTTGCAACTTACAAATGCATGTCTTACTGTATTTTAACATAAAATGACACTTGATCTGTCAGCCCCTTATTAAAGTCTTTTCTTGGAATCTGCTCTTTTCTATGGGCATTCTATTTGGAACATTGCAATCTACAATTGGTTTGTTATAGTATCTGCAGTATGGTGTTTGTGGTGCTAGAAATCCATCCCAGGCCCTGCACATGTTAGCATGTTAGGTAAATGCTCTGCCAAGGAGCTGCAGTCCCAACGCTTCGGTTTCTCTAAAGCACACTGAGAGTTAAAGTTGGATGAACGAGACAATCCGGTTACAAAGTCCTGGCTTCTTGCTTCCTGTTTTCTAATCTTATAGTTGTCAGCTGTTTGGACAATTTTTAAATCATTCCGAATAACTCAGTTTGGTTTTCACAGGAACAGTAACTTTTCTGTTTTCACCTCCACATTTACATTTATCCTAGTTAAATCAACTTAAATTGCACAATTATAATAACCTGTTTAGCTTGAACAAGTCTAGCGATCAACACGGCTGCCTCTTGATAAGCTTGCTGCTCAGCATGTGGGAACAGTTTTGTGGGCAGTCAGGAGCCATCATCATTGATACCTGGGCCTTTTCAGAGACAATGGGGAGCACCTGCCACCCTGAGAACAAGCTAAGCAGAGGGACTGAAGTAGCTAGCTACTATGGACTAAGTGATCTGTCCTCACAAAATTCATACACAGCAGGAAATCCACCATGCTGGGTGCTGCCAGTCACTTCTGGGCTTGGTGGCACACACCTGTAATCCCAGGAGATAGAGGCCGAATGATAAGGAGTTCTGGCCGGCCTGGGCTATCTGAGATACTATAACCAAACCAAGTATACACTCCGAAGTTTGAAGGGTCAGGATTTTGTGGTCCAGCTTTTCCAGAACAGTATGTTCTGGAAGACTATTTCAAGCAGCACACATTAGAAAGTGTTGAGTTCTGTCAGCGGGAAATGCATTGGGAGACTATGTTCTCCTAAGACAGAGCATTTTCACCAGGTTTCGTACTTACTAAGTGCCAAGTAGCATGTTTTCGGGGGACACCACGGGAACCATTCATTTCGAGAACAAAATTTCTCCTTTAAAATATCTGCAAAAATACAAAATTTTTGGCGAACTTCAAATATGAGTGGGATGTAGTATGAGATTTTGAAACGTCTTTATCTGATGGATAGTAGCCAATCTGTTTTGAATGAGAAGTCATATAAACAGATACTCGGAACTGCTAGAGTGTCTTTCACTTCTTATCTGCGGGCTGTAAGTGCTGTGTTCAGTTACTGGTGCTAATGACAAATGCCAGAATGATCTGTGAGTGTTAATGTATCCGCAACCAACCCATCTTCACCTCAGGAGCTAAAATAACACCTTAAAAGTGACTTTTCCATTACTGTGACAAAATTCCCCGCAACAGCAGCAAGACAGCAGCAAGAGGGGAAGAGCAGTTCTGGTTCACAGTGTGAGATTATAGTCTACCATGGCAAGGAAGGCCTGGGAGCAGGAGTGGGAGGAGCTGCAGTCATGAAGCAGAGAGGTGAGCACTCCTGTCCCACTTCCATCTTTTTATAATCCCAGGCCCCACCCATGGCTAAGGATGCCTACGTTTCAGGGTGAGTCTTCCCTCTGTTAAATCTTGTTGGAAATTTCATAATTCGGAACCACAGTGGCTTGACAGCCATGATTCACCATCACACATATGTTCAAACCCTCAACTTCAGTGGGGCTGTAATTGGAGCTAGGAAATAATTAAGAAATGAGACCATCAGGCTGGGGCCCTAATGCTGCTGGATTAGTGTCCTCATAAGAGTCCTTACATGAGCATCCTCCTAAGAACCCACTTTATCTTGATGAACACAGAAGGTGCTCTCTGCAAGCCGCTGAGACAGCCTGCAGCAGAACCGGCCCTTCCAGTCTCTGACGAAGGACTTCTAGCTTCCAGAAAATAGTTGTATTGTTAAGACTTCCCAATCTAAAATTTTTTTATTGCCCAAACTGACTGATACACTATCCATTTTCCCTAAATACTTAGTACTATACCTTCGGATCTGAGGAACTTTAGCAACAAAGTTCATTTGGGTTCAAACAAGCCCACTACTATTTCTGGGAAACTGGCTTCAAAGTAGAGCCTAACCAAATGGATTCTAAGTGATAGATCATTTCAATGTTCTTTCAGGTACAAATTGAAACTTATTTACAAGTTTGATTCTAATAGTGAATTCTGAAACAATTATGTGTTATTAAATCAGTTTCTTACTAAATAATAATATAGTCTCAGGTAGTCCTCTATAGATTACATAGCTTTCTTCTTACATCTTTTAAAAAGAACTGCATGGAATTACTGCAACTATAGACAGCCTTATTAGCTAGCAGAATACTTTAAGAGACTGTGTATTAATCTACTGAATGCTGGGCCTATTGTACTTTATCACAGTGCTAACAGCAAAGCAAAATAAAGTAATACTCATCACTGGTACATTTTATGCAGAAGAGCCCTTAACTACATCAAGGAGACCTTAGTGAAAACAAGCTTCATGGAATTATTTCTCAAGTTTCTCCTCCCACCTGTGGTTTCATCACGGCACTAAGCAAACTCTTCACTGAGCATAATCCCCATGCATGCACAGACTTGCATCATACCTGTGTGTCATGAGCCCAAGTCACAGTAATCGAAGGGAACCAAGTTACCCCAGGCAGTCTGCCATGACTGCTCATAAAACCTCTCTTCCTTGTAGTTTAGACACATTACCAGGTGGGTATTTCCTTAAGAAATTAGTTTAAATGGGGGGGGGCTCTAATTTGGAAAGGAAGAGATAAATACAAAAGAAGAAGGGAGGAGGTAAAAATAACAGTAAAGATGTCTGAAAAAGTCTTAAGGAACCATACTATTAACTAGCTCCCTAAAAATACTTATAATACATGTAAGTCATTGTATAAATATACATATATAGTTCAAATGGAAATTTCTCATCTAGACTAACAATGTTTCCCCCCAAGACCAAAAGACCATTAACAATGAGAAGCCCCTTTTAGAGTTGTTGGTCACAGTTGTTTCAAAGACTCCCAAAACGTTACAGGCTAGTGCTGTTGCCCTCAGTTGCACCCCTACCCCCAGAAACGGAAGGTAAACCTTCATTGCTGAAGACACCATGCTCATCAGACACAGGGCCAGAGGCCCCTGAGCTGAGACTGACTTGAAAGCCTCCCCCCCCCACAAGGTTTAGCTTTCGTGGCACCGGAAGGCACTATACAAGTTTCCAAAGAAGGGAAGCAATCAACAGTTCTTCCCAGCCATGATACCTACGAACCACATCAGCCAGCATGGCATGATAACCCTAAGGCTGTAACACGCGAGCCTTGGCAGTAACCAACCACTCTTTAGTTGAACTAAAGATCTGTCTTTCGCAAGCCACACTTTGGGGGTGACTTCTGCAGTGGCCCAGCTTCCAAAGGGGTTCATACATTCCAGGGTGGGGCGTGGAGATTAGAAACATTAGGCAGGAGGAACAGAAACCAAAGAAACACAGAGACATAGGATAGTACCAGGAGGGCAACTTAGTTGATACTGAATACTGAATCCACCTCAGTTATTTTCCACACGCTTATATATTTCACTCCGAGAAGGGGAGGGAGGCAACAGACTTCATTAACATGATATAAGGAATAGACTTGAATTCTCCAATCTTTGGTGCAGGTGGAGCAGATCCACCTTTATACCCAAAATACTAATTAGGTCAGAATCTCTCACCACACATGTTGTCAACAACTTTGAGAGAGCAAAAATAAGCTCAAACCCTCTGACCTCCAGCCAAGGAGGAACAGGCTCACAACTCTGTGGACCCTCACACCTGCTCAACAAGAGGGAAACCATACCTGTTCCTGGAAACCTAGCAAACTACCCAGAGCTAGTGAAGCCATGGATCTTGGAGGAGAGCAAACCCTAAACCAGCGTAACCCCTAAATCCACTCTAAGCATTTGTTGTACACCCACAGATACGTGTAGTCCTCACCCCTTATCAAGGAAACTTCTCTTTGCAACAGAGCAAACCACAACCAATCAAAATGCGAGTTGTGGCTCTCAACCCCAACTGATATATCTACAAAACAGCTCCTGCACCTAAGGCTCAGGGGGCATTGTGGATGGGGGAGTAGAAAGGTTATAAGAGGCAAAGGGTCAGGAAGATTGCTATGAGATTGTGTCTCCCAGTAGTGTCAGGGGCCACACCCATAGAGTCTCGCTAGCATGACTGTCTAAGCAGGACCTGAACAAGGGCAACAACAGACAGCTGAAGTGGATGGGGAAAGCCTACAAGGCCTCATCCTACACAAAGAACTCCAGACAACTAAGAAATATCGAGAAGGGGAGAAACAGATTTCCCCAGGGACAAGCACATCAGTTGGCTATCTAACCCCGAATGGTCAGCACTGAAAACATACATACCAGTAACAACACACAGACTCGCGAATCATGGGTTAACCCAGTCTCTAGAGGGCTGGAGAGGTGGCTCAGAGGTTAAGAGCACTGACTGCTCTTCCAGAGGTC
>LOEQ01000267.1:229791-244822 GCA_001685075.1 Bramus lutescens | reverse complement strand
CACACACACAGGGTTTCTCTGTAGCTTTAGTGCCTGTCCTGGAACTAGCTGTTGTTGACCAGGCTGTCCTCAAACTCACAGAGATCCATCTGCTTCTTCCTCCCAAGTGCTGGTATTAAAGGTGTGCGCCACCACCACCCAGCTGAAACTACATATTCTTTAATGTTGGACAATAATTGATTTTAGAGTAGAATAATACTTTTTAAAACAACACATGTATCACCGCTTACCGTGCTCTGAGCAGAGTGGTAATTCTTTGCACGTATCACCTCATTTAGTTCTAACAGTACTATAAAATAGAACTTACTGTGGTCCCCACTGTGCACAAGAGGAGAGTTAATAAACTACCTAAGTTCATACACCTAATAGGAGAAAAGATGGACAATTCTTGACCTGACCTTATGCCCATTATGTTGGCATAGATACACACATATTCTAAGCACTACCATCAAGCCCCACTTCTAAGAACAGATAATAAATGGTGGTAGAAGTAAGTCATCTCTTGCAATGCTGTGTAGCCATCTCTATCAGAGAAGCAGGTACATCCACAGGGGTTAGGTTCTTACCTATGTCCTTTCTGCTGCCCCTAGAATTCACCCCACAATCAACTACATATATGCTGACTCACAGTGGAGGGCAATAATTGCATTCTCACTTTTATTATCAAAACCTGGAATCTGAAGCCCCAATCCAAGCAAGGCTCCTGGACACGTGTCAGCATTATATCACTATTATAATAGGAGCTAGGGAAAAGGAAGGTGTGGACACAGGCATGGGGAAAAAAAGCTGCCTTTCCAACTGGGACTGTGTTTCCTAGGTCATCAAGTTAGGTTTTCTGGATGATGGGTGTATATAGCCCTATCCACTGGATTGTGGGTGGCTTTATCAATTGGAGATATCACTTTCCTTGACATTTTACCATAAAGAAAACTTAGATTTTCCAAAAGGAAGTGTTCTTAGACATCTGTCCAACTTTAAATTACAGCCCAAATTAGATGGGCTAACTAAAGCAAAGGCCCTTTTATTACCGTGATTTGGAGGTCATATTGCAAGGCTCTGCCCTTGGGCATGGCCAAAGATAGACACAGGCATGGCTTTTATTCAAGTGGGTGGACTGCAGAGATGCTCCCAACAGAGCTGGAAAAATGATACCATCCCATGATTCATGGTGTGGGATACAGGAGACATTCACACAAGCCTACTACTGAGTTAAATGATTCAGACGTATATGATATAAGCATAAATAAGTTCTTAATGAACTGTAAGCCATTTGATCATAGTGGTTGCTAATACAGTAAAAGAATCAGAATTAAGTTTATTTTTTTTTGCACATAGATGAAGTCAAGGCTATCTGGAGCGTAGTTGAGCAATCAGACCTGGAAAGAGTCTCTGACGTCAGGTTCCTGATGGCTTCAGTGTCATTCAGACTTCACTGAATCTCAAAAGCATTCCGAAATCTGGTTAAAACATAGTTATCTGAGAAGCCCCACAGCGCTTCCAATGAAGCTTGTAATTCTTTTCAGATTTGTTCTATGTGTATGGGTGTTTGGCCTGTATGTGTACCACAGGCAAGTCTGGTAGCTGAGGAAGCCAGAAGAGGGCATCAGATCCCCTGGAGCTGGAATTCCAGATTGAGATCCACCATGTGGGTGCTGTGAACTCAACCTGGGTCCTCTGCAAGAGCAACACTTGCTCTTTAGTACTGAACCATCTCTCCAGCACCCCCAGGAGACATTCTAACAGTGGGTGTGTGGTGGGCTCTGGTAATTAGTTTGTGCGGTTTTTAATTTTTTTTTTTTGTAAGGAGTGGAGAAAGACTTTATTAGCTACGGTGAGCAAGATCATGGGATTTGATTCCAAAACAATGCACTCCTCAAACAAAAGGAGCATGGTCATTTAGGGACCTGTAAATATTCATGTCAGAGAGCAAACACATTACTGAGCAGTTTAAGATAACAGTTCAAGAAGGGAGATGGAAGACACATTTTGGGGGTGTGCTTAGCTTAAAGCCGTGGAACACATTTGAAAGGTTAAAATGGCAGACAAGAACTCTTTTTGGAAATGCCACAGTCACCATAAAGAGAGCAGATGGGAACACCACAATAGGTTTCTTTCTTTGTGGATTCTCATAGATGACTGCCAATAAAAACTTGCTTTCTCGTTTTCCCCCTCCTGTTCAGCCACATCTCTTGTTGAAAAAAAATTTTTTTTGAGAGCTTGGGTGTAGCTTATTTAGTGGGTTCTGGAAGGGAAAGCGAAGGGGAAAGGGGGAAGAAGAGAGAGGGAGAGAGAGAGAGGCTCGGTCTGTTACCAGGTATGATTTAGAAGTGACAGACAGGTTTGGAATTTTCAAAAGTATTGGCCAGGACCCCAGTTCAAAGTCTGTATGGGAAAGGAGCCAATGAACTGTACTTGAATACAAGTGAATTCTCAGGAGCCTCTTTTGTGTGTGTGTTTTATGATTTATTATTATTTTTTTATTAAAATTTTCCACCTCCTCCCTTCCTCCCATTTCCCTCCCCCTCCCCCTCCCTCTCTAGTCCTAAGAGAAGTCAGGGTGCCCTGCCCTGTGGGAAGTCCAAGGTCCACCCCCCTCCTAGGTCCAGATTCTTCCACTCGTAGGTTTATCTAATCCGTGGGTGAAAACCAGTCCATGCAGTAGAATCAAAACCCCCTGCCATTGTCCTTGGCTTCTCAGTCAACCCTCATTGTCAGCCCCATTCAGAGAATACGGTTTGAAGTCTGGCTGGGAGGCAAAGGGGACATGCAGCTTGATATTGCAGTTCAGTAATCGGCGTGGTGACATCTGCCTGTCTGTCGGCACCTGACTTTACATCCCATCCTTCTTACCCCTAACGAGCTTAGGAGTTGTAAGGCTAAATGTTGTTTTTTTTATTAACTGCAAATCTGCAGCTACCAGTAGTGGCTCAGCTTCACTGGCTGCAGCCGGGTGGGAATTCTGTTCCCTCAGGCAAGGGCTCTATTACTGCCAGTAGCTAACCTTCTCAGCTCACGTCTCCCCCCAAACAGGGCATCTGTCAGCTCGACCCCTACTTAAGAACCCTAGCTACACATGGTTCCTCCTACCACTTCCTGCCAGCTTGCTACTGACTCAGCCTTCTGACCCCAGTTTAATTTTATTTAATCAAACAAATGTAACATGTCTTTGCATCACTAAACAAATATTACACAGCATAAACAGTGCGACACAGCTTAAATTAAAATTCCACAACAACTAAAAGCACTAGGAAAGGAAAAAAAACCTAGCTGGGAAATAATTCCATAGGATGGATGAAGTGTTAGCCTGGATTTTGCCCAAGAATGACTGTTGGTTATTACTGCATAGATAATGACATGTCAAAAGTTGCAAAGATTTCATGTATCCTGCCATGGCTACTGATGACTATCAGTCTTTGATACAGCTGTATTAAGTGCATAATGGATAGTGGTCATTAAGGGCTAACTTTCAAAAGCTTCATAGAAATTTGTAGTTGGGCCTGGGGGCATACGTCTGTCATCCAAGTATCTTGGTTGGCTGAGGCAGAAAGATTATGACTTCAAAAATAATCCTGGGCTACAAAGTGAGACCTTATCTCGAATATAATTTTAAATGGGCTCAGTGGTAGGGTGTTTGCCTAGCATGTGCTAAGATCTGAGTTCAATTCTTAGCAACATCAGAATGGAAAAAAAAATAGTTGTATCTCAAATCTGAAAACTCTCTTGAGCAGAACATGGCAGCACACACCTTTAATCATAGTACGAGAGAGGCAGAGGAAGGCAGCTTGAGGGTAGCCTGGTCTGCGTAGCAAGTTCCAGGTAAGCCACAGCTACACAGTAAGACCTTGTCTCAAACAAACAAAGAAACCAAAACAAAAAATAAACTCAAAACAAACAACATCTTTCTTGACTGAACTTTTGCAAAGAATAAGGTCTACCACAAGAGTGAGGAGTGTAGTTCTCAGTGCCCACCTTGGGAAAGGGGCTCAAAACCACCTATAACTCCAGCTCCAGGGGCTCCTCTGATTTGGACAATGGGAAAATCATTTGCTAAGCCCTGCTTTTTAAACTGTTAGTTAGAAATTACCTGGACAGCACGTCACAAATAACAGAGAGAGGTTGAGAACTGCTTCAAGGAAATGCCGCAAGCTGTAGCCTGCGAGCCTCAGCCCTACTAAGCACCTGTGTCTCCATGCTTCATGCAAATGCCCCTGGAGACGTGGAAACTGTGCAAACAATAGAGGGGAATCATATCACATACTGGCAACTTTAAATATATTTAGTATCAGGAAAGCTTAGGTGATGAGAGCCATGATGGAAAATGACCACAGTATTTTATTATCACATTCTCCAAGGGGTAAATCAGGAACCATGGTCTACAAAATGCTCCATAAATTCTGAAACAATTTTCACATAAAATTCCACTCTGAAAGAACTTTTGTATAAATGGTGGTTCCACGCAAAACTTTATTTAAAAAGTGTATAGGACATATTTCTTACTTCAGCATAAGGTAGTCTTCACTGTATATTTTCTCTTCCTGGCGATGGAGTCTGTAAAGCCAAAGGAACCCACTGCAGTTGTGGTTACCTATACAAGGGCTGCCAAACACCAGGCAGCAGTGACAGTCGCTATCCCAGCAGACAGCCCTGCTTGGACTTAGTGTTACAAAAATAAAAGCAACAACAGGAAGGTGTGACGGGAGGTGTTGGGGCAGTGCGGGAGAGGGCTCCTTAGTGGTAGGTAAGGTTAAGATATACAGTCTTTTTGTAAGGCATTGTCAATGAATAAAAAATGAATTGTCAACAAATAAATAAAAGATATTCTAAAGGAGAGAAATCAAAGGAGGGGCCAGGCCTGGTGACAAAAGCCTAAATCCCAGCTACTCAGGAAGCTGAGATGCACACATCAAAGATCACAGCCAGCCTGGGTTCAGAGAAAGTTCAAGCAAGGTCAATTTGTGCAGCTGAGACAGTCTCAAAATGAAAAGTAAAAGCAGCAGAAACAGCAGATGCTTGCCCAGCGTGCATAGAGCCCTGTAGGTTTGACTCCAGTTCCGTGCCCCCTTCCCTATGTGTGTTTGTATATGTGCTGTGTGTGTCGTGTGTGTCTGTATGTGTGTTGCATATGTGTGTTGTGTGTGTCTGTTTGTGTATATGTTATGTGTGTGTTGTGTATGTTATGTGTGTCTGTATGTGTATAGTGTGCGTTGTGTGTGTAGTGTGTATGTGTACCAGTGGTGTGCACTTATGCATATATAAAATCAGAGCAGGTGACCAGCATATGAACTCAACTGTCTTCAACTCTGTACTGCTTGGTAGCATCATCTGTCCGATGCACACCTCCACATCAGTTCCTTCTGCACACTCTGGATCAGGGAAGTTCTATACTTCAGTGAAAGTTTCCAAACTCTGATAGTCATTTACGTTTTAGACGTGAAGAATTTATGATCCTGCTTTTAAAGAGCTAAGTACCAGAAGAAATTGCAGGATACTGCTTCTGTCTCTATTTATAAGCAATGGAGAAATAAACATCTGGGGGAGGTTGTGGGGCCGAGACCTTTCAACAGAACCCCACTCTGTGCCATCCTGAGCTGTCTGGGGAAGTAGGCGGTGACGGGAAGCGGAATCTATACAGCTCACAGGGAGAGCTGGGAGAGAAAATACTTGCTGATTTTGGATGTCTGTTACGGGTCGGCTTAGCAGAATGTTGATCTACTCTCCAGAAGGTCTAAGGTGGGATCTACTCATGCTGGAGGTACACTGAGGACCTAATGCATAAACGAAGAGGTAAGTAGTGTTTAAAACAGATCACAAAATCACTCTTTCCTTTTCATATTATTAAAGGGCAAGACAGAAGAACAAGATGGAAAATATGTTATTTTGGTTGATAATGTTCATCTCTGGATGGACCCTCTCGGATGGGTCTGAAACAGAATCAGATTTTTCCTGGCACCTGAGCAGAATCCCCCGGGTTGTGAGCGAGAGAACTGTCCATCTCGCCAGCCCCACGTTCCAGGCTGATGCTGGGGTGAAGGTGACCACAGTGTGCGCCATCGAATGTCAGGAAGAGCTCCCGGCTCCCAGCCTTTCCCAGCTCGAAGACTCCCTTTCCTATGAGACGGTCTTTGAGAACGGCACCAGAACCTTAACGAGAGTGAAAGTTCAAGATCTGGTCCCAGAGCCCCCTCAAAACAGCAGCATAAAAGGAGCACACCGTAGGAGAAGGAGGCAGGTGTACGGTACGGACAGCAGGTTCAGCATCTTGGACACAAGGTTTTTGACCAATTTCCCTTTTAATACAGCGGTGAAGCTGTCCACTGGTTGCAGCGGCGCCTTCGTCTCCCCCAAGCACGTGCTCACGGCTGCCCATTGTGTCCACGACGGAAAGGACTATATCAAAGGCAGTAAAAAGCTCAGGGTTGGAGTGCTGAAGATGAGAAACAAAGGAGGCCGCAAGAAACGTAGAGGCTCCAAGAGGAGCCGGAGAGAAGCAGAGCGTGGTGGCCAAAGTCACAGTGATCAGGAGCATTCTCAGGAGAGCGCCACCCAAAGACGGGGAAAAGGGTCCAGGCGAGGTCCCAAGGTCACCCAAGGGAGACCCTCCTTCCAGTGGACCCGCGTCAAGAGTACCCACATTCCCAAAGGCTGGGCGAGAGGAGAGAGTGGGGACCCAGACTTGGACTATGACTATGCACTCCTGGAGCTGAAGCGAGCACACAAACAGCAACATATGGAGCTAGGAGTTAGCCCCACCATCACCAAGCTGCCAGGAGGCCGGATCCACTTCTCCGGGTTTGACAATGACAGGGATGATCAGTTGGTGTATCGTTTTTGCAGCGTTTCTGAGGAATCCAATGACCTCCTCTACCAGTACTGCGATGCTGAGGCAGGCTCCACGGGCTCTGGGATTTACCTGAGGCTCAAAGAGCCAGGCAAAAAAACCTGGAAGCGCAAGATCATTGCGGTCTACTCAGGCCACCAGTGGGTGGGTGTGCGCGGGGGTCAGAAGGACTTTAACGTGGCTGTGCGCATCACTCCACTCAAGTACGCCCAGATTTGCCTCTGGATCCACGGAAATGCAGCCAACTGTACTTATGGCTGAGGAAAACATGGAGTTCATGCATATCCTGAATCCCAGAAAAAGCCAGCTCTCCTTCAGAGAGCACTCACAGGCTATGTTTGGTCTTGTGTCAGCGTTTTCACAGACTTCCTTTATCAAAATTAGGGTTTCTTTCTCACAGCTAGAATGTTTAGGTACAGATAACGAAACTAGATGGCACTTCAGCAGCAAATGTATATACTCTTTATGTGGTGGCAAAAGTTTCGTCTGCGGGGAAACCATTTGTTTACTTGGGCCTTTTTTGAAACTAGACACTCTTTAAAATGTCAGGCCAGAACTGTAATATGACTTCTCAATGAGCTTGCTCTTAGAGGCCTACTCTAAGAAGAGCCAACTGGAATACGAAGATTCATAGTAACATGATTAGAATCAGAGGTGACAAGGTTCCGTTCCCAGTGCTATGAGGTGGAGTCATTCTGTTGCCCCCTTAATGTTTGTATGTGTTTTCTCTTGGTACTGAGAAACTTATTTTAAGAACTACAGATAAAAACATAAAAATTACAAATCAAAGAATCAGTGAGCTTTATCAACAAAACTATTAAGTGTGACTTAAAAAAAATCAACCCAGCATCAATTTGTCAAATTGGAGAAACACTTTGTTCTCTGCAATGAACCAACTTTAGGGATTTTGAAAGCAGAGATACTTTTTATCTTTTTGATTTTTCGAGACAGGGTTTCTCTGTGTAGCCCTAGCTGGCCTGGAACTAGCTCTATAGACCAGGTAGGCCTCGAACTCACAGAGATCTGCCTGCCTCTGCCTCACAAGTTCTGAAATCAAAGGTGTGTGCCACTACTGCCGAGCTGAAAGCGGAGACACTTTAAGATCTCAAAATTTTATTTAACTAATTCTCAAACTAGGAAGTTTTCAAGGAATGCAGAGCAACCGTTTCACAAGCTCTGGCCCATCCCCCTTGAAGGCCATGTTCTGCTGTGTTGTAACTGTCTACTGTGTGTCAGGTGGTCTATTTTTAAAGCAAGCAATTTGAAGTCTTTTTCAAATTTTTGAAGTCTTTTCTTTTCCCCCAAATCCTGAGATAGCAAAGAAAGTTCTGATGGCTCTTATTAGAGACCAAGTTAGCATCGTCACTCTGCCTCCCAAGTAGCGTTAAGCATGTAGTGACCACCTAGAGCAAAATACAGAACAGACACTCAGGACACACCTCATGAACAAACAGGTACGTGTTAGGTCAGGGCATTATGCTTAAACAATTCTGATGATATGCTCAAGTATACTCTAAAATTTAGTAATCCAGGACCCAATGTTTGTTCTGTTATTTCTGGCAATTTCTAAGGCCTCATATGTTTCTCTCATGACACACTCAATTTACTGCCAGGGTAAAATCTTTTTTTTTCTTTTGGAGGTGTCCTAATAAAGACTACAAAATAAGAGTTAATGTTATTTCCTAGCTCTGTCTTCTGTTATACTATTGATTACTATGCAAATGAGTATCTTCCTTTGGGTTAGCATAATGATTTTGTAAATGGTGCTCAAAATATCTGCCATTCTTTTAAAATGTGAGTTGTTAAGAATAGTTCAATAAAATTAAAAAATAAAATGTCTGATTGTGTTTATAGTTAAAGGGTTCTTAGAAAATAGTTAACTAGCATCTAACTAGGAGGTATGGTCTTTAGTACCCCCCTCCCTGCGAGGCAGTCTCCCATTGCTTCCAGTAGCAGAGAGTATATACTGAAAGGCAGATCCACGTTCTTTGGGGCGGGAGACTGTACAGTCTCTGTGTTAGTTACTTTTTCTGTCAGTGAGATTAAATACCTGACGAAAAAATTTATGATGGCTTAGTTTTGTTGTCTGTTTTTCTTGCCTTTGTGGCTTTTCTAAGAGTATCAGCATAATACACGACTCTTGACAGCAGTGTCTGTCCTACCTGGTCCTACAGCTGTTCAGTCCTGAAGAAACACACAGAGACTTAATTATAAACTGTTAGGCCTAATAGCTCAAGTAATCCACAGTTCTTATTTATGTTCAGTCACGTGGCTTGGCACCTTTTCTCAGGGCAGCATTCTCATCTTGCTTCCTCTGAGTCTGGCTGGTGACTGTGTCTCTGCCTTTCCTCTTCCCAGAATTCTCCTAGTCTGGTCACCCCGACTATACTTCCTGTCTGGCTATTGACCAATCAGCCTTTTACTAAACCAATATGAGTGACAAATCTTTGGAGTGTACAAGAGCATTAACCCATAGCACACAACTCTAGAAATTATCACCATAGTTACCTATAATACAGCAACTGGGTTCTTTTTCATCTCCTACCCATAGACTGGAATGTTCCCAGCAGACTGGCAGCCATGATTCTCTGAAGAGCTGGCACAGGGGTAGAGGAATTTGCATGTGTGTGCTGATTCAGTCTCTGTCTGAAGGTAGATCTCTTGCCCACTGCTATGCTACTCCTAAACGTCCAGCTTTCAAGGTCAGGATATGCTCAGAGCCAAGATTCTATTACAAAACAGAAGTAGCACTTTAGCCAGCAATGGGCTGAAAATAAAAGCTGGCGTTTTTAAGACAGAGCCGAATTTAGTATTTTGCCACTGCACTTGGGGACAATTTACACCAGAAGGTTCTGTGGCTTGGGAAAATAAGTGACACCACTGTACCCACCAAATAGCCAGTTGTGCTACTCCATGTAGTCCAGATGTGACTGATGTGGCTCCTTAAGTGGATGTCTTGAGTAGTCACCCGCCCACAGATCACAGCATCCCTATACCTAAATGAAAGCTTGGTGTTGGCAGAGGCCATCATACGATAGGAATCACCTTGCCAGGACTAGTAACTAAATTTCTCCATTCTTAGGCTGGAGGAAGCAAGGACTCTATGGCTTTCCTATTCTAAAGCAAAATCTCCTTTTCTAAAATCATCTACCAAATTCAGCTAGAGCCTCAGACTGTGAGCCCCAGATAGTGCATTGGCTTCCTTCAATGTAGAGGTTTCCAAATTTGGCTAATAGTAAGAATGACCCAGTAGATTGCCTTAGAAACTCAGGTGCCAGGGCTCCATGGAGAGAGTCCAGCATTGCAGATCTAACTAAGCTCTGGACTGGTTTCTAACCATGGCCAGTCTCTTTCTCTCTCTCTCTCTCTCTCAAAGAAAGACTCCCTTGCCTCTTGCTGCTACCAGTCAAAGTCAAGGCCCTTAGTCTTTCTTCTGGAGTCAATGTTTTCTCAGCTTTCCCTGACTTGTGCTTTTCTTATAATATACTTCAAAATGCTAAGTTGAGGAGAGTGGCAGTGTGCATGATCAGATACGTACATGACACACACTCTCAACAGTTTAGGAATAGGATTGCCCTAACACCATTTTTCTATGATAAGAAACCAAGCAAGCTTGCAAAATTCCTAAGTGTATATGATCAGTTTATAATAAAAAATTCATTTTTATTTATTTCCCTGAAATTAGATGCTAGATTTTCTTTTTTGGCAATTCATTTTATTATTTAGGTGAGATCAACACAACTCGAGGAATTTTCACTGAGTTATGCCTTCGGCTCCTAAGAGTTAAGGAGTTAAGCTTTAGATTCTACCTTGCCTCAAAGAATGCACAATCTAGTTGAGGGTCACACATACACACCGGCCGGCAGGAAGTGTGACATCGAAGAAGCACACTGAGAGGTGGGTTCTGCTAGAGTGGCCAAGCAGAGTAAAATGAGCAGGTTCCTGGAAGAAGCGACACCTAGACCAGCTAGCTGATGAACGGGGAGCTGAAGGGGTGGGGCAGCCTGGAGCAAGAAGCTTCAGGAAGCAGCAAGAGGGTCACACCAGTGTTTCCTGTACAGTTGCAGATTACAGGCAGCGCTTTGAAGTGGTGAGCAACACCAAGAAATAAGGCTTCCTGGTGAGCCTAGAACACCAAAGGCTTTGAAAGGAATCCTTAGGGTGCTTAGACCTCATCACCAAGAACCACTGCAGGTCTTCAAGTCAGAGGAATGATATCAGAGGGGAACAGGGAGAATGAAACCCCCCAGCAGCACCGTCTGGGCTGCAGTGGGTGAGTCTGGGTAGAGTTCTGCCAAAGACCCACAAGTGCTGAAGGAAGTGGGGGTGAGACTAGGGGAGGGCAACTGTGGGGAACTTGGGCCAGGGAAGGCTACAGAGGGAGACTGCTGGGAGGGAGGGAGGGAGGTGTTAGGACATTTGTTGGCTACTGAATGAAGGAGTTTGGAATTGTGGGCCCTGGGTTTGGGAGACAATGAAAAAAGAAAAACTGGCTTGGAGGAAAAAGAGTTCACTCACAGACAGGCATGCCAAATAAACAATAAATAAACAAATAAATTGTCCTGTATTTACTGTAAAGACAAAGAATGCACAACCCAAAAGAAAGCCACGGCAAGAAGGTGAAATGGAAATGATTCTGGATTTTCACAGTGAGAGACTCAGTAACCCAGGCAGAAAGTCACTGCTATAATTGTCTGCCAAACAGTGACTATACCTTTGTTCTTTTGCTATGAAACAAAATGTTCCTTTCAACTTAGATTGGAAAACATTTTTTCCCATTGAGAATTGCAGGAAATTATTTAATTTCAAATTTATATTTAAAATGCTAGATACATGGTCATAATTCAATATCTTGTTTTCTAATGTCAAAATTTCATGCTTCAAAGTACAAATGATTTAAAAATTAATTTCAGCTGTCCTTGGGGCACGTTTACATTAATGTTTCAGTCTACATAATTTTACTTCCTAAGGTTTTGAAATAAAGAATCATAAAATAAGATCAAACCAACAAAAATCCCTAAACCTCTCACTCCCCACCCCAATCATAAAATGAGTTAATTTACCTCAAAAATGTTTCTTACACTGACAGAAATGTACCACTCAGCATATGAGGGTGTGGTGGGATCTCTGAGTTTAGGGCCAGCTTGGTCTACACAGTTAATACCAGGCCAGAGAAGGCTAAATTGTAAGACTGTCTCAGGAAGGAAAGGAGGGAGAAGGGGAGGGAGGAAGGAAGGAGCCACAGGACTACTATATCTGGAGAGGAATCTAGTATTAAAAGTTGGTTTAGCAGCAAAGCATATGATCATTGACAGAGAATTCTCCCTCTCTAGAGGTCACTTCCTGGCTTTGGCCCTGTGCTGGGCTGTACTCTGCAATCCTGGGTGCATCCCCTCCCTGAGAAGGGGTCTCCAGGCTATGAATTTAAACTTTGCAATGGCTGCTGCACATGGCTGGCTGGACACTGCTCCCAGCTGGTTTATATAAACAGGTCAGTGTGGCATGTAGTTAATTTGCAGGACACTTACTGAATTTTGAAACACACTTCTGTGGCCGTGCTTTATTTTGGAATCGTACTACCTCCTCCACTTAAATACTTTTTTATTCTTCTACCATTCTTGCAATGGAAAAATCTATAGCAAAAAAGATCACAGCAACTAAAAAATTTAAAGCTTATCGAATGTGTATAGATGTCTAGTCTGCATATATGTTTGTGTCTGATATTGTGCCTGATGCCTGCAGAGCCCAGAAGAGGGCGCTGGAATCCCTGGGACTGGAGTTACAAACAGTTGTGAGCCGCCACACGGGTGCCAGGAATCAAGTCCTAATCCTCTGTTTTTAACAGCAGAGCCATCATTTCAGCCCACACTGTAATTTTTAAAAGTAACAACAGCAGTATTTACTGCTACACTGTGGCAAATGCCTCTCACTCATTATCTCATAGAACAGGCACATGATTCTGTAACCATGGTAGGCGGCTTCCTAAGGATTCCCAAGACTCTTACATGCATTTTTCTCCCATTGTCACATAGTGAACTTTTCCAGCCAACTTCCGGGCACACCCTATTGTGGAATGCAGCAGTGGAAATGGGGGCATACCTACCCTTTGCTAAGTCTAATCTAAAGAGGCCTATGCCAAAGAACTTCAGCCTCTACGGAGTGCTGAGAGCCTGAGAAACAGTCCTCCCCAGGGAAGGGCACTCTGCAACTGGTTAACCAATACCAAACCGTTAGTCCCTAAGATGGACACACAAGTGACATCATATAGACTCAGCAGGTTATACTTAGGAATACGTATGCATGTACATATACATATATGCATGCAATAATAATCAATGAAAAAAAGAGCCCATGTATTTGAAAGAGAAAGGACTGGCATGTGGGAAGGTTGGGGGGAGTAAAGGGAAGGGAAAATGGTGTAACTTTAATATCAAAAAATAAATTTAAAAAAGAGGTGTGTTAAAATTGCAGAACACCACCGCTCTTCTAAATTTCTCTGTAGAAATTCTAACTCTCCACAAAACATTATTAGTCTGGAATGTTTTAAAATTTCTTCCATAAAATGAAGTGGAAAAATTAAAATTTCTCAGCTTTCTTCTCTATACAGTAAATACACAATTCACCTGAACAAGAGCTTTTAAAGGTCCTCAGTAAGTTTTCCAAAGGGTCCTGAGATTAAAGAATTTAATTTTCAGAGTCCCTACTCTGAAAATCAATTACACAATATTTTACACTGGAAAATTAAGACTGCATGTTAGATAAGGAAAGGAACATTGAAGATCAAGTGCCACTAGTTTCAGAGTTGAGCTTGGGATAACTGCAGTCTCTCTAAAACCCCAGACAGCACAGGCCTCCCCTTCTCCACAAGGCGGCACCTACAGGGGGTCTGAACCATGTAATGGGATGAGGCAGGCAGCCAGATACATCATATTTAACACATGCACATGCACATACATGCACACACACTCACACACAATGCATGTGTGTACTTATATCAATTTATGTGCACTATGTTCAGGCACGCCCATAGGCCAGAAGAGGGCACTGGATTCCCTGGAGGTAGAGCAAAAGGTTGGGAGCTGCCATATGTGTGCTGGGAACCAAAGCAGGGACTTGGGCAAGTGCAGTGAGTGCTCTTAATCACTAAGTCATCTCTCCAGCCCCCATAAGCAGGCATTTCTCTAAAGCCCAAGGTGATTAGTTAACAAAGTGTAACAAAACACAGTTTCAAAAATACAGAACAATGTGAATCTCCAACCTAGAACCATGGATAAATTAGAGATGTCCTGTAAAGTATCTCAAATGATTTGAGTCTTCAGTACCCAGAAGATCGCATGCAGGACCTCATCTATAAGACCGCTTGCTCACAGGGACATCAAGAGTCTCTGTATAACCAAGATCTAGGGCCCTCTTAGAGTTTGCCTATTAAAAATTTATACCACAAGGGACGTCAAGGGGGGAAAAGCAAACATATAATCTAAAAGGTAATTTTATTATGACAACTAAATAATATGTGATTAAAATGTAATCTATAAAAAATATCACCCAAGGGAACTGGAAAGATGGCTCTGCATTTAAGAGTACTTGCTGCTCTTGCAGAGGACCCAGGTTCAACTCCCAGCATTCACATGGTGGCTCACAACCGTCTGTGACTCCAGTTCCAAGAGATCTAACACCCTCTTCTTGTCTCCATGGAAGCAGGCATGCACATGGTGTATTTATACATACATACATACATACATACATACATACATACATACATACATACATACATACATACATACATACATATCCATCAATAAATAACATGTATTTTTTAAAAAGTCACTAACATGATCTCATTATAACTTCTGGGAGTATGTTCTTAAGATATAAATCTGAGTTAATGAAAGGAAACTAGTTTTACAATAGTCTCCTACCTGAGATTGGGTGTTTCTGTGTGTGATGCTGAGACTCAAACCCAGGGCCTTGGCCATATTGAGTACTTTATTATTAAGCTGTTTGTAGTAAATGAGGGGAGCGGGCCTGCTTTTCGTCCGGCCCAGCTCCCGCATGGGTAGCTTACATCCCGAAATAACAACACACAAATTGTATTCATTTAAACACTGTCTGGCCCATTATATCCAGCCTTTTCTTTGTTAAATTTTACATCTTAATTAACCCATTTCTAATAATCTGTGTACCACCACAAAG
>LOEQ01000267.1:207906-229520 GCA_001685075.1 Bramus lutescens | reverse complement strand
CGTGCGGGAGCCGGGCGGGACGAAAAGCAGGGCCCGCTCCCCTCATTACTACAGCTGTTGGCGGAGGTTTCTGTCCCACCCAGTCCCACAATAAACACACAAACTATATTATTTTCAATACTGTTTGTCTAATATCTTAAGTGTATTTCTGGCTAACTCTTATATCTAAAATTAACCCATCTCCATTAATCTGTGCATTACCATGAGGTCGTGGCCTACTGGCAAAGTTTCAGAGGGCTCCAGCAGAGGCATCTGTCTCTAGTGGTGGCTACATGGCTTCTCTCTGACTCCGCCTACTCTCTATATCTCTTCCAGCCTGGCTCTACTCTGTTAAGCCATTGGCCAAAGGCAGCTTCTTTATTAACCAATGGCAATAAAGCATATTCCCAGCATATATCACCCACATCAAGCTACACTATGCTCCCAATTCTAGACTACATTTTGAGGATGCTATAGCATCCTAGCTGTAGGCACAGTCAACCAGTTTTATTACAACAGGCCAGGGTATGTTTTGTGTGATTAACAGTATACATATTCAAAGGTATATGTACAAACGGGGACTCAAGTTATTTTATTCTTCAAGTTCCATGATGCTCTCACATGTTAAGAAAACTTCATTTGGATGTTTTAAAAGAAAGTTCACCTCAAAGTAAACACATATTTTGTAATCTAAATTTAAATTATTTGCCAGGCATTATGGAGTCCCCAGTTTCCAGTTTAATGACAGTTCATTAAAATTGATTTGCTCAATTTTACTGTAAAATGAAACTATATTGCCATGGATAAATTTTCTTACCTCAAACATTTAAACTAATAAAACTTTAAAAAAAGATATTTATTTTTAATTGTGTATTTGTATGTGTGTGTGATGGGTGGGTGTATGTGCACATGTGTGGATGTGCCCACAAACCCCAGAGCCATTGGATCTCCCTGGAGGAAGAGTTACAAGAAGTTATAAGCCACCTAATGTGGGTTCTGGGAACAAAACTCTGGTCCTCTGCAAGATCAGTACACACTCTTAGCCTCTGAGCCATCTCTCTAGACCTCTCAATATTTGTGTGTGCTACATGTCATTAAAAAGTAACAACAGATTGAAAGATTATGTTTGTATTTTCTTTGTTCAAGGTGTTTATTGCATCTCAGAGGGCAGACATGCACTGGGTTTTTAAACCAAAATACAAAGAAAAGCCATTTTGAAATTGGTTTTAGGTATTTTTCCCCCATTACAGTGTATGTTATCCCCACAGTAAATTCAGATACAACCACTTTAAAGGGTACCATACAGCTATTAAGTAATTTGAAAAATAGGCAAATGCCTTTCCAACCCAATATGCTTTTACAAAGAGCTGCCAAGCCACTAAACAACACTGATCAACAGTGACCTTGTGCACACATCAAAATCTTCAGCCAAGCCATCAACACAGACAGTATGACAACAAACTAAAAACCAAAAGATACAGTATGTACATTAAAAGATACAATTCGCTGAATTGGTATCAATCCTATCACAGAGGTACAACAGAAGTCACTTTGAGCTCAATCAAAGGATGGATAAACACTAGTCTATAGAACACACAAAGAAACACTAACTGAACAGATGCATGTAAACCCACAGTGAAGGAAAAACATCTGCAGTTATCTTTAAATTACAGGTGTCTCTTGGGGCACATTCATAGTCACATAAACAGCACAAATCTAACTGCATTTCCACAGACACAATAGAAAGACTCCACTTGTCAGTGCCTTTGATCAAAAATGAATAAATAGGTCAATTTAGATGCAAAACCTGCAAATATAATTAAAATATATATCTTAATATAGCAGTGATAAATGTGGACTTCTCATAGGATTTTTTTTCTCATTCTCAATAAGATAGCTTCATCAAGGAGAAGTTTCATTATGGACATTAAACTTCATATTTTTTAAAATAAAATTTCTTAACATATACAGTGCACAAAAATAAACATTTCTCACAACAGTTGAAGTTTCTGTGATTGGAAAAATGTACTTCACACCGAAAAAGGTTTCGCATATTAGAGCGTTTTCCTCACTAGCTGATAGTATCACATGACGTTTGTAACAGAGGTACAGAAGAGAAGAGAGTTCGTGGGAGGACTTGAGGGTTTGTCCAAAAGTTATAGATATATACACTGAAACCTTCAAAAACACAGACACATCTTTCCAAATGGCTCACCACACAACAGCTGCATCATCCTTCCATGGGCAACATCCAGAAAAGCACTAAAGGCATTGGAAACATCCATTCATTGTTTACATCGTACAACACACAAATAACCCAAATACACTACGAGTTCGAGAGTAGGGATAACAGCTAAGGTAGTCACATTCCTAATGTTCACGGTCACAGCTGTGCTGTGTGTCTGGAAGAGAAGTTACAGTCAGCACTGGGTTTGGTACTGGTGGCTCACTGTGAAACTCCGAGCATCAATCTTATTTGAAGTTTCCAAACTCACGTTATTTTTCCTATTCAGTCACAAAAATTGCAGCTGTAAAGAAAAAAAAATACTTGAATTAGAAAACACACTGACAAAACCCTCAAACATATGACCTCCCTGACAATTTCCCTTCAACAGTGCAAAACATCTGTACACAAAAGGGTTCAGGATGAACAAGCTCACATTTACGGTTTTCCAAAGTCTTCAAGATAAGCTTAAAAATCCACTCAGGAAACTTAAACAATTCTATGTACAGTTCCAGTTTAGAGAAACATCTTATCAATAAACTTCAAAACTTTGGCACTAGCGATCTTGGTCATGAGACACTCAGTTGCAACTACTAAGAGCTACTCTGTAAATATGGGTGGTGACAGAAAAGGTGGAAAGGCAGTGACTTCGTTATTTTTTAGGTTCATCAGTGAGCCACTTAAGAGTTGGACCAGTGTGGACTGGAAAGGGAAGGCAGGCCTTGGGGGCCTGTGCCTTCTCTGCCACCTCTGCTTACTCCATCCATTCGCTCTTTCTCCTGGGAAATCCCCTCTAGGGTCAGAAGGCATCTATCTCTTCTTCATAAAATGCTTGTCGGCTTGGGGTGTGTATCTTGGGGACGAGACTGTCTCCCTTTGTGTCTGCCACTTATCAAGGCTTCTAGTCTGCATTGACAACAAGAGCTCCTAAATGAGACACTGCTCTAAGCAGTCTCCTTGCCATTCCAGAAACAAGCTGCCGGGAGAGGTGGTGTCGGATGTGTCTACCTTGGTGATCTGAGAGGAACAGACAGGATGGCCACAGGGGGGAAAAATCTGACTGAGATGTCAAGGCATTAAAATGGTTCATCAACAATTTAATTTAAAATAGATTCTTATTATGTGGCCTAGGCTGGCCTTGAATTCTCAATCCTCCTGCCTCAGCCTCTAGTGTGTTAGAGTCACAGGCTTGGGTCACTGTGCCTGGCTATTGTTAACCCACATATATAAAAAATGTCAGGAGTTAATAAATGTGGGCAGTGGATATATGGTAGAAACCACACTACACTGTGGTTCAAAGCTCCCACATTCTTACTGTTCTTTTGGCCAGACCTTAAAAAATCATTTCATGCTCAAGGATCAGTTCTTTCAGTTATAAAACAGCAAATCTGATGTGGAAAATATTGAGTGAATATGTAAAGTAATATTGAGCACAGCTGCAAGCAGCTACTGACTGTGTTAGGTGCCGGGGCTGAAAGTAAGTGTTCCCTTCCATCCAGTTCCTCCCTCATGTTCACTGTGAACTCTTTGGTAAATTAAATTCATGAAACAGAAGACAAAATTGCCAGGTTTTTAAAATTCAGCTTGAATAAATGCAAAGGGTAAGAATCCAAGCTTTACCTTAACATGAAAAATAAGGCTAAAGAAAAGATGTGGTTATATAGCCAAATACATTTTTAAATATCTTCCAAATTCAGTATTATAAATGCTGGAACCCTATGAGGTCTAGTTATTATGGGATAGATACAGTGGTATCTCCCAGTTAACTTAGCAGCTGGGAGACTTCTGCCTCATCAGTATAATTTTTGTGCTTTTCAAGATAATTTTTCTCCCCCATAGTTTAACAAATGATGATTTTAAAAGTTCACTGATAAGAACAGGTTTAGAACTTTAAAGCTCTAAACATTCAAATATATCTATCTACCCACCCATCCATCCATCATCCATCATCCATCCATCCATCCATCCATCCATCCATCCATCCATCCATCCATCCATCCATCCATCCATCATCTACAACCTCATACCTAGAATAGTTAAGCACTGCACAAAGCTCACTATAACAAGATCACAGGAAAAGCTCAATATCAGATACCTTAAATTGTTTACAAGAAATCCTTGATGTTAAGATCCGCTAATGGGTCCTTTGCTGGAGGTTTCTTGGGACTCTGAGTGGCAGGTGTAGGGCTTGGAGAAAGCTAATGGGGAAGAGGCCAGCCCCAAAGAGCAGAAATAGAAAGCACAAGAGAGACAGGTAAGCATTAGGCGGAACATATACCAGAGAAAACAAACACACAGAAGAACAGATGGCTAAAAGTTAATACAGCTGCTTCATTCTACTTTGTCTGGGTTGTGCTTAACTTTAGAGTGGAAAAATGCACTAGGAATGGTTTTTGGATTTTTCTGAAATTCTTTGACATCAGATTCAGCCAAGGTGAAATATGGGGACTACGGGAGAACAGTTTAAGTTAGGAAGATATAAGAATATACAGTAAAGCACACACACACACACACACACACACACACACACGAGAGGGAAAGAGAATGCAGTAAGCATTCTTACCTTGAGTCGTTAGTGACATCAACTATTAAGAAAAGGGTTACCCAGTCTTTCTTACAGGAAGAGTGAGTTGCAGGGAAACTGAGACGTAAGTTTGCAGACAGTATGGTAAGAAATTACCTTATTAACTATGTCAGTGCTTCATAGAAATTATTTTAAATGAAACACAGCTGTGGGGCAGTGTGTGTATCAGATAAACAAGTCATTTTCTAGCCTCCATCCAGTCCATCTAAGCTTGCAGCAAAGGACCACAGATCTTATCTTGTGTGTATATCCAATACTGTAATTACCGACTTCAGAAGGATCTTCTGGGGGCCCTACTTTTAAGACTGGCAGGGGAACGCCTTAAAACGTTTGCAGGCACCCTGTCTGGAGCAATGGTCGACATCTCTGTTTTGAAGCCAATTCATCTCAAGATGACAGAAGTTCCTGAAATCTGGGACTGTGGGGTGGGGTATCTGCGTGTGTGGTTCGGGAAGGGCAGCTCCAGAAGCCGGGATGCTGAATCTGTCCCTATGTCTAATCTACCGACTGTAGTATCTGCCAATCTCATCTCTAAAACTGATGTCACATTTCACAGAATGTCAGGGAAAATCAGTGTTAAAGCTTGAAACTGCTAGGCAGAAATTGAAGGCTTAATCCACAACATGTGAAATATTATGATGACAACTAACTAAAATAATAGATGGCCTGGACATTGGTAATAAAAACAGTTTTCTATAGGAAAGTTATAAATGCAGCTTGGATTACTCTATTGGCCATCTATGCTTTATTTTGATAGAGGAAATAGAATTTAAATATTAGGCCAGGTATGGTGGTGCACACCTTTAATACTAGCACTTGGGAGGCAGAGGCAGATGGACCTCTGTAGGGCAGTCTGATCTATACAGTTAACATCTAGGCTAGCTGGGCCATATAGTGAGGACTAAAAAAAGGAAAGGCTTAAGTAAATAAATATTACATAGATATTGCATGCTATTCCATGGCTTACTATAACATCAGTTATTAAATTATTTCATGCTACATGTTTTCCATTTTCATTCTTCAAATCAAGTAATAACTGATGGTATTATACAAGAAAAAATAATTACCTTATGTGACAAAATTATATTTACATTAACTCATTTCTAAGGCTTTCACATACTGAAAATAATGTTTAAAAGTTCTAAGGAAGTGTCCTATAGAAAGGACAATGTAAACATCCATTTGTTACATTTAAAATGCCACAGGAGTGAAGCCGTTTACTGACGTCATTAAATTCAACTGGAGCCATTTGGTTTAGTTTGCTCAGCAAGTTGCTACTGAAGTTATAATTTTGGGTTCCCACTCTGCCCAGGCCAGCTGCTCAGGGTGAAAATGTCCGCTGGTTCCACACATGTCTCTTTATATTACTAACAAGTGGGAAGAATCAAGAGAACGACTTCCAGCATGGCCAATATTAGCAGCAAAGCCATTAAATGGAGCAATGCCTTTTGCATTTCTGTAAGTGGATGGTAGAGTAGGGAATATGGCCTCATTAGAACCAGGTTTCCCCTTCACTGGGGAACCTACCTGATAAACTCTAAACCCCAGTGATATCCTAAGTGACAGGCGTGACTTTGTTATTCAAGTTGCTCCTGGAAGCCCCCTCTATGTACAGGTTAGAGTCCTCTGAGAAGAGGGAACCTCAGCTAAGAAAATGCCTCCATCAGATTGGTAGACAAGCTTATGGGGCATTTTCTTGTAATGACGGATATGGGAAAGCCTAGGCCACCG
Source organism: Bramus lutescens (assembly GCA_001685075.1). Classification (NCBI taxonomy): domain Eukaryota; kingdom Metazoa; phylum Chordata; class Mammalia; order Rodentia; family Cricetidae; genus Bramus; species Bramus lutescens. The sequence continues at coordinate 223,002 of LOEQ01000267.1, read as the reverse complement.
TGGGTGGTGCCATCCCTCGACAGGTGGCCCTGGAGGGTATAAGCCGTGTAGAAGCAGCATCCCACCATGGTCTTTGTCTTGTCTCTAGGCGACAGCCTTGAACTAACTCTTTACAATGGACCATAAACTGTAAGCTGAAATAAAACCTTCCCCCACAATTTGCTTTTGGTCATGTTGCTTCTCATAGCAATAGAAAGCAAACTAGAACAACCCTGAGAGTTTATACTAACAGGGTGATTCATAGGCCCTTCCAGATGTATGCTGAGATGACTCAGGTTAGAGGGAGGCTAGCCATACCAGAAAGGCTAATCAGTTATTATGCTGGTGAGTCTTTGGGCCACATAATAGCAAGCAGGGCTTCCAGGATGGGGAGGGATTGGAGATTGAGTTCAACCCATAATTAATAATTCAACCAATCATTACTGTGTAGCAAAGCCTCAATAATGTCGTACTGAAGCCAGAGTTATCTCCCGCACTTGTCAATTCTGTCACACACTGATGCTAGAAGCGGTCTCATGCTTGGACCGCTCCCAGATGTTCCTATCATCTCTTCTCCTCTAGTTGCATCTAGTTTGTATCCTTTCATGTCAATAAAACTATAACTATAAATTTTGTACTTTCCTCAGTTCTGTGAGTCACTATGGTAAATCTAAGCAGAGTGAGGTCATAGAGAACCTTAGTTTTCTATACAGCCCATCTGAAGTGAGGGTGGCCCTGGAGATTCCCCAAAGTGTAGCCGGAGTTAAAAGAGAAGTGATTTTTATGGTGACTCTGCAGCTTGGGAAGTCAGTGCTGCTGTTATCAGAATTCAGGGTACATCCTGCAGCTTGGACAACTGTGACTCCACACTCCGTTAGATGTGGTAAGCATCTGTAATCCCAGCAGCTGGGACATGGATGGGGATAGACAGTAAGGCCAGTCTTGGCTACACAGTGAATGTGAGATCAGCCTGGGCTACATGAAATCATCTAAAAAAAAAAAAACAAGAAAAGAAAAAACCCAACCCCAACCTAAACTCATCACTGGTATTAGGTACCCTAAAGGAGCCATTCTGATTAAGTAGAGGAAAAAGAGAAGGACCCCAGGATGGTTAGTTCTTAGTACTGTCTCTGCACCCTACACTGCTTCCATGCCCCTTCACTCCTGTTAGAGCCATTAGGTAAGAATACCTTTTAATAGCCACACCGAGGGAGGCAGGATAGAGAGACAGAGAATATGATAGGACCACAAGGCAGGAAAGGAGCCCCTCACCCTGGAGTCTGATTGAAGCAAGAATTCCAGCCCAACAAACATTTGCTGTGAAGGCTAACCTAGAAATAACAATCCCTCTATATAGAGTTATTTTATGTTAAAATAACAATGGGCCACATCTAAGAACCTCGGGTAGGGTTTTCCAAGAACTACCCTGGGGAATCTCAAACAGAAATGTTAATACTGTTTACAGTAAGGCGTCCTACCTTCTGGCATCCCTGTGATCTAGACTCTAACACTGTGCGCCTGTCACATGATAAGAACCACACAATGATCTCTCTTAAGGCCCTTAGCACTCTTTCAAGACAGTGTCTTCAACCCACCCAAACCAAATACCTGACAATGGAACGTGACATTCACTTAGAGAAGTTTACAACCACTCTCTGAGCTGTGACTTTCTTTCTGAGCAATTTTCCTTAACCTTCTTGTTCAATCTCTATTAACCACCAATTCTGCTTCACACTAGCTAGTCTTGAAAGACTATTTTTTTTTTTCCAGCCAGGAACCCCAGAGAACCCCTCAGGCTGCTGAGGGTGGAGAGTGAGGCTGCTCCTCTCGCCTCTTCGTCACACCACTAACAGCACAGCAGTTTATGTTTAGGGCTAAATGGATGGTGCTGGGGACTGACCTGTGTGCCCGGCACAGCTGCAGCTCCAAAGGGTGGTCTCATCATGGGCTGTGTGAACATGACCGGCTGCTGAGGCATCATGGCCATGCCTGTCCCCGCAGGAGGCTGCAAAGGAATGAAGACTCTCTAAGCAGATCTGAGGCCCACGAGTGCAAAACCAGACATGCACACCTTTAACATGCTTTGGAATACTGCTGAAAAACCCACACAGGTAGGAACTATGGTTTATTATGTGACCCTGAACTCCAGGTGTTGAGGCTGTCAGATGGGGGAAAGGACCCTGAGCTGTGTGTACAAGTCTGCCTGGCCATGCGGCATCCTCATTCCACCCAGAAGCTGTGTATTCACCTCCTGCTGGATTAGTTCTTAAGTAGACAAGAGCTAACTTCCTTATGCAGGATGGCCCCAGCGTGCTGAAGATGGATGTGCAGAGTGAGAAGAACCAGTAGAGAAAGGATTGTGTTTGATGACTGAACTAAAATATGCAGTAAATATCATCTCCAAAATGATATAACAATGTGCTGTAATTTTATGTCAATATATTCATACACATTGTAACTGCTTCCCCACTCCCTGGCCAGGCTGGTTGAGGCCCAAAGCAGATGATTTAAGTCGTAGGTTCCTTAACTGTATTTCCTGTAGGAGTACCTGTTTGTTTGAGCATGTGGAAGGATGTCAGGAATGTCAACGACAGGTTTTTGACACAGCTCATCACTCACCATTCCAAATCCTGCTCCAGGTTGCCCAACAGCTGGGGGCCCGGCACCTGGAGGAACTGAGCTGGTTGGAGGAACCGTGCCCTGCTGCACACGCGTGCCCACAGAACCACACGGAACAAATTAAGAAAGAAACAACATAACATGGTTTTAATCTGCTAGGCTAGAATTTTAAAATGTGTGCATTTCAAGCTTGTGTATGTGGATATAACAAAGCATCCTCAAACTCCACGTCTAGATTTTAAAAGATGACCAGCACCATAGCAATGGTTTGAGGTTCACTTTTGTGGTGCTGTTCGGATTCATGGGCTTGCAGTTGCTCAAACCTCCCTCTGCCTAGCCCACACTCATTGTGAAAGAATTTGTCTCCAGTGAGCCAGCTCCTCCCACCATTCTATTCTCCAACATGCAGCAGACGGTTAGACACTAGAGCGACAGACAGACTTAGACAGGCAGGGGTGTGCCCAAGGGAGGAAAATTATAGGTGGGCTTGGGAAAAGTGCCTTTCCTAGTTTTGCTAAAAAAAAATTGAAGATACAGTAATTTGAAATACAGAAATGAATATCTTTTAAACCTTATGGAAAAAATGATGATTTAGTTTCAAGTGTAAAATTGGTGTGATGAAAAAATATGATCTCAAAATAAAATATCACATAATAGAAAACAACTTGTCTTAGTTAGATTTCTACTGCTATGATTAAACACCATGACAAAAAGCAACTTGGAGAGAAAAGGGTTTATTACAGCCCACAGCTTAGAGCCCATCCTGAAGTGAAGTCAGGGCAGGAGGAGCCTGGAAGCAGCAACTGAGATAGAGGCCATGGAGGAGTACTGTGTATTAGCTTGATCCTCATGGCTTGCTCAGCCTGCCTTCTCATACCATTCAGGACTGCTAGCCCAGAAGTGGCGCTGCCCGCAGTAAGCTGGGCCCTTCCCATAGAAATCACCAACCAAGAAAATGCACCAGCCAGTCTGGTGAGAACATTTCATCAACTGAGATTTTCTTTTATAAAAAAGACATTAGTTTGTGTCAGGCTGACATAAAACTAGTCAGCATACTTCATCCTTTCTGACAGGAATAAAAAATGTTTTCATTTCTTATTTCGACTACCAGGAGATTTTGGAAGAAAATATGATAAAATGGTATTACAATCCATGATAGGGAATGTGCTTGAAAATCATTTCTATAATTTTACAGATAAACCAGAAACATAAATACTACTACTAAGCCTACTGTAACCACAAGGTATTTAAGAGTAGGCTATAATCGTTACATGCAAAGTCCATAGATTTGCGTTTCATTGAATTCTGCATCTTACTTATATCATTTCAATGTGAACTAGGCATACAATGTTAATAGTCAAGTTAAGCAGAACATCCTTGTTCTGTAGACTTGAAAATTGGTAAACTGCCCATATCCCCCTGGCCTCACTTACATACCGGTGGGACGCCTGCTGACCATGTAGCTGGGGTGACCTTCGGTTGCCAGTTGGCTCCACCAGTCAACTTCTTCTCCCCAGCATTCCACTGGAGATCTCCCCTAAAGGGCAAGTGTGAAAAACAAAACACAAAATTCAGAGGAAAAACGGCATGTGGCTTCCTGGATGCTTTTACTTGGGTTTAGAAGTGGTCTGTTGGAACCTGGTGGTAATGTGAGTATAGATTAAAATTTACAGAGGATTCTTAACGTATCGTATCTAAGACAGTACAAAAGCATTTAAAATAAAACAAATGTGTGTTTTCAATTCAATGGCAACAGGAACTTCATGTCACAACAGAAAAAGATGCCAAAAAATTCAACTGGATTCTTCATTCATAATAAAAACTTTAAAACAGTATGACATCAATCTGGAGACGTATCTTGTTGAATTTATTTTTGTCATTTTAATTATGTGTATGTGTACATTTCTGTGTGTGGGTATGTACACAAGTGTGCAGGTATCTAGGAGGCCAGAGGTGTTAGATTCCCTGGAGTTGGGGTGACAAGGAGTTGTGTGACCCATCTGTCATTTGTGCTGGGAACAGAACCCAGGACCTCTGTTAAAGCAGTCTGTCCTCATGACTGCTGAGTCATCCCTCCAGCCCTGTAACTTCTTGGATTTCAAATGCACTGATGACGGCATTCAAGAGAGGGCTTCACACAGCTGTACCGCGACTCTAACCTGATCAGCAGTCACTGTACAGCTCTAACATGCGCCTCAGTTTTGATGACAAAGCATAGCCGAGAAAAGGATATACTGTTTATCAGTTTTATGAACCAGGAAAGATTTTTTTAATTAACATTAGCCAGAAATAAGGGGCTGAATCTCAAAGTCAAAGCTATTAAAATACTCTAAACTACACAGAGAAACCCTGTCTCATAAAAACAAACATGCAAAAAACTCAAAACTCCATCCCAAAACATTTCCAGATGCAACAGTGGAGATCCTGGCCTGAACCACATCATTCTTTCTCAAAGCAGAGCAATAATTTGGAGATTTCAATAGACTAACAACAAGAAAGTAAATTGAAATGAAAAACAACTGAAATTACCTAACTTAAGACTGGGAAATAACATACCCAAGTGAGTGAAATGTTTGACAGTTTTGAATAAACACACACCAACACATTATTTAAAGGAAAGCAGATAATCAAAACAAACAAACAAACAAAAAAAACCCTACTTACTTTTTTGTTGTGGTACCAGAAATTCCAAGATCTACAAATAGGTAAAAGAAAAGAAAAAGAATTTAAATCTTTCTATTCAGCTTATATATTACAGTATTTGAGACATCCAGGACTCACAGGCTTAGAAAAGGACTGTAGTTTTGCCTAGCAATTACTGTATCCAGTTGGTTGAAAAAAGAAATTATATTAGTGAACAAAAGCAGAATTTTCAATTTTCTTTTATCTCACATCAATCTTAAGGATCACATTTAGTGTGGACTTGCCCAGGTCTGAGACTGCTATCTGAAAAGCCCTGTTACAGTGGGGGTCTGCAAGCCTCCTAAGTGGAGTGATTTCCATGATAAAAAGCTGTCTTTAATGAGAGCTAATAATGACTAACTGATCACTGGGCCTAGACTGTTTACATGTGCGGTGTCGATTATGCTAAATACTTGCCTTCCTCCTGCAAGTTGGGTGCCAGGCAGGGTGTGCCCACATTAGCAGTCAACCAAACCCCTGGCTCCTCACACCCTAAGGGGCTTCCTTGGGCTGAAAGGTCTTATGCAGCTGTGTACCTGTCTCTCGCTGCTGCGGTGATGCTCAGATGTGAGCCAAACCACGTGTGGGGTTCCAGAAGCCTGCAAGTGGACTGTGAAGGTGGGGGTGACCTTGGGAATACCCGGCTCAACCATTCACCCACACTGCACTTCACTTGCCAACTTGGTAAAGACGTATTGTGCTTTAGCTATTGGCATTAGCCTAGGCACTTGAGATATATCAAAAAAGAGAAGTATTAAAGGCCCCCATGCCAAAGGAACCTGCATTTTAATGACACACAGATAAACGATGATGTGAAAAAAGCAAATGATACAGGCTGCTAGAAGGGGAGGATGAGGGCGAGGAGCCAAATGGTGCAAGACCTCCTGGAGAAGGCGAGGCTTTGCCAAAGCTGAGCTCTTGAGGCTGAGGGAGCAGCCAGCACAGTGCCCCTAGTAAGTGTGAAGCTGATTTGTTAGATGATGATTTTAATATTTAGTTCTTGTATTTTTTTCTTAACATTACAAAATAAGCTATATATATTAAACCAAATACAGAAATATTTACACATCATTTTGATTTTTTTAAAAAATGACTTTTATTTTATGTGTATAAAATTCTGCTTGCAGCTGGGCAGCGGTGGCACACACCTTTAATCCCAGCACTCAGGAGGCAGAGGCAGGGGGATCTCAGTGAGTTCGAGGCCAGCCTGGTCTACAAAGTGAGTTCCAGAACAGTCAGGACTGTTTCACAGAGAAACCTTGTCTTGAAAAAAGAGAAAGAGAGAAATTCTTCTTGCATGTTTGTCTGTGTACCACATGAATGCCTGGTACTTGCATAGATCCTAAGACAGCATTGGAGCCGCTGGAACTAGAGTTATGGAGGGTTGTGAATTGTCATGTGCAACCTGGGAACTGAACCCAGGTTCGGTTTCTGCAAGAGTAACCAGAGCTCTCAGGCACTGAGCCAGCTCTCCAGTCCCTCTTTTCACTTTCAGCATTTGTGAATTTTCAAACATTTTGATGAATTTTTAAAAATTCATTTATTCTTTGTTGCTTATATTTTTAAGAATTAGATTAATTTTCTGTGTATGAGCATTTTCCTGCATGTATGTGTATATATTATGTGTATGTATGATGCCCGCTGGGGTCAAAAGAGGGTTTCGGATCTCCAGAAACTAGATGACTGGATGGCTGTACCATATGAGTGATGGAAACTCAACCCTGTTCCACAGCAAGAGCAACAAGTAATCTAAACTGATAAGCCATCTCTCTAGGGCCCTCTGCTGCTTATGTGTAAGGGACTGTATATAAAGGACATCATCTAATCTAAGATCACAAAGATTTACTATCAAGTTCTTCTCTGAAAGTTTGATAGTTTGATTTAATATTTATTCATTTTGAGTTAATTTTTTGATGGTATAAAGAAGTCAAACTTTATTCTTTTTTTCTGAGTCTCTCACATTGCTCCAGAACAAGGTCTTGAAGAAGGCATTGGATCCCTTGGAGCTGGAGTTGCAGCAGTTGTGAGCCACTTGTGGGTACTGGGTACAGCAGCCAGATCTTCTACAAGAGCAGGACGCACGCTTAACCACTGACCAGTTCTCAGCTCCAGAACAAGGTTCTAAAGACTGCCTTTTCTTACTGGGCCCATCATCTACATGGACTTGACAACAGGTGTGTCTGGCTTGTTTCCAGAATCTTGTTTCTATACTGTTGGCCTACAGTACAGTTCATGGTTAAGTCGGTATCATTTTTTATCAGTTTTTGAAGCTTTGTAGAAGTTCTGGAAACCAGTTAGTCCTCAGATTCATTTATATTTTCCAAGATTGCTCAGTCATTCCTCCAGTGGGTCAGCTTTTTTCCTAGCTGAGATAACCGTCACAGGCGGTTGACAAAATGAAGGCTGTGCGCTGGAGGCACCCTCAGGACATGGGCCGAGGAATACCGTTACACATGCACAAAGAGCCATCTCTCGGCCCGACGGTCTTTGAGAGGAAGGAAATGAGTAACGAAGGTCTGCAGGATGTCATGAAGGCATTTTCATGGATGCTTAGATCAAGCACAATGAATGTGAAATAATACAACTATATGTGGGGAGATGAATAAAGAAGTATGCATGAAACTTTTGATGCTACTTAATATTACACGATATCCACAAAGGTAAGCCCATATGCGTTGACAGAAGAAAAAAATCCAGAGTTAAAGCAAGGCTAATGTCCATAGTAACTGTCCACGCCTCCTAGGACTCTCCCATCCCCGTAGATCCAGCTTTCACCGCCATAGGTCCTTTGTGCTTGGCCATCTCTCCAGCCCAACTAGGCAATCTCTACCTATCTCTGCACTGAATGCTTCTGTCCCACAAATGTTCTTCTGACAGCTATGTAGTTTACTACTTATCTTGAAGAGGCTTACTCCACCTGGCACTCATGATGTAACATAAAGCAGAATTTATTTATTTTAGAGATATTTTGATTGAGGAAGCCATTGTGGGGCTAGCAAGAAACCTGGCACTAGAGAAATTCCCAGGAATCTACAAGAATGACCCCAGCTAAGACCCTAAGCAATAGAGGAGAGGCACCCGAACTGGCCTTGCCCTGAAGTCAGAGTGATGAATATCTTAAATATCACCATAGAACCTGCATCCAGCAACTGATGGAAACAGAGGCAGAGACCTGCAAGCAGAGCACTGGACTGAGATCCCAAAGTCCAGCTGAAGAGTGGGAGAAGTGAGAATATGAGCAAGGAGGTCAAGACCATAATGGGTACACTCACTGAAACAGTTTACCTGAGCTAATGGGAGCTCACCAACTCCAGTTGGACAGGGAAGGAACCAGCATAGGACTAAACTAGATCCTCTGAACATGGGTGACAGTTGCATAAGCTGGGGAAGACTGCAGGGCCATTGACAGTGGAACCACGATTTATCCCTACTGCTTGTCCTGGCTTTTTGGGAGCCCATTCTCTTTGGATGGAAACCTTGCTCAGTCTAGATATAGTAGCAAGGGCCTTGGACCTTCCGCAGAGCAATGTGCCTTCCCCTCTCTAAGGAGTGGATGGGGGTTGGGGTGGGGAATAGGTAGAAGGACTGGGAGGAGGGGAGGGAGTGGGAACTGGGATTGGTATATAAAATGAAAAAAGATAGTTTTTTGTTGTTTTTAATAAAATAAAAAAGGAAGAAAAATGTGATAGAACCTCAGGTAATAGGAACTGAGAAAAAATGGGCCTTTTTGTTCACGGTTAATGTAACATTGCTTTACATTTTTTAATTATATTAAGACTACTATTTTATGCCAAAAATCAAAACAAATTCTAAAGGTACTTCAGTTTAATATAAAGGGAGGTTTAAAAAAAACCAGAGGATATCTTTGTAAATTAAAATAGGGCAAAAAATATTTTTAAATAAGACTCAAAAAAAGACAATGAGAACAGAAATATTTTAGAGTGAGATCTGAGTCATAGGTCATAATGGCTCTTCATCTAAGGACAGCAGAACAGAGCAGATAGGCTGCAGCAGAACGAGGGAAGATAATCCTGTCGCCATCACTGCCTGTGGACACGGGGGCACCTGCACACACGGGCTCACCGTAGTTGTAACAACATGTACAAAACTGTGCAAGCCCAAGACAAACCAAATCCCAGCAGGGAAGAGGGATTGAGCACACAGTCCCACCCAAGCTGTGCAGCTGCTGGCAGCTGTCAGAGGCTAAGAGTGTAGCCCCTGGTAAGCTGATAGCTCTCCAGTCGAAGAATACTTGAGTAGCTCAAAACTGGACTAATGTGCACAGTCCGGTTGGGCATTGTCAGTTCCTTCCTTTTGCTTATATCATAAAAATAGTGTTTCTATTAATTTTCAGTAACCAACACATTTGTGAAATGAGAGCCCAGATCACCTGAAGAACAGTGCCAGAGTACCTCATGGGGAACTTCGCTTGAAATCTGGATTAGATCCTGTTGGAATCTTTTCTTCATAAATTGATATTTCAGTATATCTCCAAGGCCATAGAAGTTGTCTTTTTTGTTTTGTTTTTGAGACAGAATTTCTCTGTGTACCTTTGGCTGTTCTGGAACTCTCTCTGTAGACTGAGCTGGCCTCACAGAGATCTGCCTGTCTCTGCCTCCCAAGCGCTGATATTAAAGGTGTGTGCCACCACTGCCCGGCTGCAGTTGTCATTCTTATTGGCGGTGAGGCCACATTGGAAATACATGAGTCACCTGCACCCCTGATCCTGCCACTTACTTTTTGATCTTGAATGCTTAGTTTATTAGGCTGGCCTAGAACTAGCACTCTAACTGAAGCTACTTTACAATCCTCTTGTCTCTGCCTCCTGAATACTAGGATTATAGGCGTGGGCCTGGCCATGAATACATACACACATTATTTTTTCTGAACCTCATCTGCTTTACATGTGAAACCATATTAAAACATCGCTAAACTTTTTGGAATTTTCCGGGAAAACTCAGCTAAGCTTTACTAAGAAAATACAAGCAGAGAGGGGAAGGGCATAGAGTCGCATCAGATGTCACAGTTGACAAGCTTCTACTCTGTCTACTCAAATCCCACAGCAATATAGGGGGGTGGAAGAATTAAAAAGAAATGATATGTAAGAAGAGCAGATAAAATATGACTGTGTGAATGTACCTATGTTTAAATCTACACAATGAGATTTTCTTAAGCAGTAAAAATAAAAGTAAAAAAAATAAAATAAAAAGTGTTTACAGGATAGTCTATGGCTCTGGAAACCATTATGTTAAGCAAAATCATCCAGGAAGACAAATATCACAGGCTTTTTCCTCTTATATGTGGAGCCCAGACTTAAAATTGCATGTGTGTTATGTGTGAGGGGTGGATCATGAGACTGGAAAGGGAGTCAGGAGAGGGAAAGAGGAGATTTTAAGGGAGACTAATACAAAGAGAAGACAACAGTGTGTGTGTGTGTGTGTGTGTGTGTGTGTGTGTGTGTNGTTTAAATCTACACAATGAGATTTTCTTAAGCAGTAAAAATAAAAGTAAAAAAAATAAAATAAAAAGTGTTTACAGGATAGTCTATGGCTCTGGAAACCATTATGTTAAGCAAAATCATCCAGGAAGACAAATATCACAGGCTTTTTCCTCTTATATGTGGAGCCCAGACTTAAAATTGCATGTGTGTTATGTGTGAGGGGTGGATCATGAGACTGGAAAGGGAGTCAGGAGAGGGAAAGAGGAGATTTTAAGGGAGACTAATACAAAGAGAAGACAACAGTGTGTGTGTGTGTGTGTGTGTGTGTGTGTGTGTGTGTGGCGTGAAGCAGAAGCAGGGATGTCTGGGGGAAGGGAAGGAATCTGCTAGAAGGAGAAACAGTGTGGGGATGATGAGGGGGAGAGGATAAATTTGAAAACATATAATGATGTATGTGTATGTACATACCAGGGCTGAGGTCCATCACCTTATATGTTCACTTAGAAATTTAATTTTTAAAAAATAGGAAAAAAATGACAAGAGCTGATAAATTTGCCTAAATGAATTTAGTGGGAAAGAAGGTGACGTAGAAATGGACTCAGAGAATCATCAGATGATGGGTAGAGGGTAAAGGAATGGATGGGGCTCAAAGGAAGTCTGCGTATGCTGAAAACCCAAACTCCCAACTCAGAACAGCAACCAGACGGTGATGTTTCTAACAACTAGAAACATTGACACGAAGAGGTCAGCAAACCTGGCACATGTTAGCAAGTACAGAAAAAATACTCCTCTGCTCATGAGAGGTGATGTGGGCACCGTGCACCTCCATAGAGCCAAACAAAGGTCTCTTCATGGCCATAGTAATGCAAATCCTGGCTGTTGACTTCGCCAGAAAGGAACCTGGCTGGGTTCCCAAGTGAGGAGCCCGAAAGTCCAAGGATACCAGCACATGCCATGTGCAATCAATCCAATCATTGGCCTTTGCTGTAAGTCCTCACCCCTTTAATGTCAATAGGAAACTAACCCAGGTGGCATTTCCCCAGACTCTTGCTTTTATAGCTCTGGAAGGAATTTCAGTTCGGTCCCAATGCGCATGGGGGATTTGGAAGCTGGAAGAGAGGAAAATGGCCGTGGCTGCTGGCCATCAAGGTGCTGAATTGATAACAATGTTTGCAGGGAGTGGCCTTGCACATTCCAGCGTCTACCACTTCTGGGCCGGCCCTGGGCTTTGCCAAGCTGAGAGCAACACCTTGACCTCGATGCCACGCTGCTGGGGTGCCACTAAACACAACAGTTCCAAAGTGCCTTTGTGCTTGTTCAAATGTTCCCCTCCTGCCCTGCCCCAGCCATTGGCTTATCACCCACTTCCCTGTGCTTAGTCCAGAATGGATATAATCCCATGGACTGAACACAGACTAACACAAATGGACAGCTAATTCTCAACTGACATTGAAAAATAGGAGAATGAGCCATTATTTCTAAATCCACAATGGCCAGGGAGAATCTAGCAGAGTGCCGTCAGTCTTACAGGGCAGGCTTAGGAAGAAGTGACAGTGAGGGTGGCTACCAAACCTTAGGCAGCCCCAAAGCACACTATGGATTTGACCTCATTCATAAAATATGGTTTTAAGATTAGTGATAACATACCACATAGGGTTGCTTTCCCCATAGGCATATGCACTGATTCTTTTCTCTAAAAGGTTTCTGGTGTCAGGTTGACAGTCTTGCCGGTGCCAACAGAAGCAGTCTATATCCAAGGTGTCACAGGGTGTCTGACCACACGTCCTGTTATTGTGCTCTAAAGACCGGAAAGTGTTAACACAGACAGGGTGTTTTCAGGCTTGCCCGCGCACACCCATGCATTTCCCTCCATTTTCAGGACACTGTATCTCTGTGATCACTTTTGGTTCTGCTTCTACGGCATGAGCCTTCATCTGCGGCTGTCAGTCTGAGAGATTCCCACCAGGCGCTTAGTGTCTTGTTCTCCCTTTCTCGTCCCCGTTCTCCATGTCTCATCCCAAAACACTAATGCACATCTTCTCCATATAAGCTTTTGCAGAGGCTGCTGTTACTGAAGTTTTGAGGAGATTGGAGGGATTGACTTTGCAGTGATAGAAACATCAAAAAAGTCTCTTTCTAAATCCTTGCTCTTAGCAAGGCCTGGAGTCTTTCTCACAGCTGGCCTTTTGTCACGCTGCTGAGACCTCTAGATCCCCCTCTCCTGGGCTCTGCCCCTCACAGGGGACAGAAGGAACAGATAGGAGCACTTTCATATTACAAAGACACATTTACAGTCCATTACAAAGAAGAGAATCCATACAGATGTGTTGTAACGGCTTAGCATGCACCCACGGCTAATGGTTTGTTTGTTCTGAGTCAACTCCCCCTCCTCCAGCCCAGAGGACCTTGATACCAGCGGACACTCACTTAACTCAAAACTGAGGAATATGAGGAATTATAATGAGAGGCACAGACGGAGCTGGGAGATTGCTCCATGGGTAATGCACTTATCCTGCAAGCCTAGGGACCTGAGTTCAGATCCCCACACCCCTTGTAAAGCTGGATGCAGTAGCATGCAATTGTAATCCCAGCATTCTATAGCAAAACAGGGAACAGGGGAACCCCAGAAGCTACTGGGGCAGCTAGCCTGCTGTGTGCAGCAGATGACAGCAAAGAGGCATTGTCTCAGATGAGGAAGGAAGGCAAGGTCTGACACTGCAGGACGTTCTCTGGCCTACACACAGCTGCTGTAGCATATGTACACCCTCACTCACACACATAAACACACAGACGCATATGGGGGGGGGGAAGGGAGGAGAAAGTCAATGAAAGCACAGACATCACAAATCCCGAAGGCACAGCTGACCACCACCTGACCAGAAGAGCAAGGCTGAGCCTGACTGCCTTCCCCTGCCCCGCCCACCTCTACCTGTGGGACCTGCTGGCTGGTTCTATGGATTTTAGGATGTTAATTCACTGCCTTCTCAGATTTCTGACTCTCTGAGTGAGGCATCTTTAACATTCACTTCCCATCTCTGTTCATCACCTCCTAAAGGAACAGGTATCATGGACCAGATTCCAGTTACAATGTTTTGGAGGAGAAGAAAGGTACAAATCATGTTTTCTTAGAGAGAAGCAATTGAGGACACTCCAAACTTCCTACTCCTGCACACAGTGGAGACTTTGATATGAGCACTCGTCGGTGACAGCGAGAGCACATTTTCAGAACAGAACCATCGTTTGAGTGTGGGCTTGATCTCTCAGGCTCAAACTGGTGGCCTTAGGAGTGGCTGCCTCTATGGAGGGAGTGGTAGTGGGTCCATGGGGGTGCACTTTGTGGATCTTACAGCTCAACTCTACTTCTATCTGCTCTCTGCTTTCTGTCGGGCCAGGGCTTGAGCAGGTGAGCAGTGTGGCTGCACTGCCTGGCGACTTCAAGACCCCTGTCACCACGCCTCCCCTTTGAGATCTCACACTGGGAAGCTCCGTGAGCTCTTCCTCCCCCATGTTCTTGTCAGATATTCAGTCATGGCAGCAAGTGACCCAACGTCAGCTGTAAGGAGAGCGTTCCTAACTCAAACTGCAGGAAGAATGACTTCCTGGTTATGAGTACAGTGGAAAATTTGAAGGCAATGCCAAGAGGAAACGTGCCACGTTTGAAAATATTATGAAAAGAAAACTAGCCAAGCCCCTGGAGAGAGTACATATGTAAGATTAGGCAAAGAAACTCTAAACTGTCCTGAAAATAAAATCCTTACTCTGTGTGTTGTGTGAACATGTGTGCACATGTGCATGTACATGCATGTGGTGTGTATGTGTGATGTGTATATATGGTGTGTGTGGTGTGTATGTGTGGTGTGTGTGTGATGTGCATATGTGGTGTGTGTGAGAGATGTATGTGTGGTGTGTATGTGTGTGGTGTGTGTGATATGTGTGTATGTGTGTGGTGTGTGTATATATGTTGTGTGTGTTGTATGTGTGGTGTGTGATGTGTGTGTATGGTGTGTGGTGTGGTGTGGGGGGTGGGGAGTGGTGTGTGTGTGTTGTGTGTTGTGTGTGTGTGGTATGAGTCTGTGTGGGGTGTGTGTAGGTGGTGCTTGTATATGGTGTGTGTGTGTGATGTGTGTGTGTATGGTGTGGGGGGTGGGGAGTGGTGTGGAGGGTATGTTGTGTGGTGTGTGTGTGTTGTATGAGTGTGGTGTGTGTGTGGTATGAGTGTGTGGTATGTGTATATGGTGTGTGTGTGTGTTGTATGTGTGTGGTGTGTGTGGTATGAGTGTGTGGTATATGTATATGGGGTGTGTGTGTGTTGTATGAGTGTGTGGTGTGTGTGTGGTATGAGTGTGTGGTATGTGTATATGGGGGGGGTGTGTGTG
>LOEQ01000267.1:171411-182433 GCA_001685075.1 Bramus lutescens | reverse complement strand
CAGCGGGTGGGGAAGCATGTGCCGGTGCCTGCCGGGGTGACACTGGGACTCTCCAGGAGCAAGTTTCGCATCACCACTGAGCAGAGCTCAACTTCATTTTGGAAGTGAAAAAAGAAAATTGCTTTCCTTGAGCACCAACGCGAAGGAAGCTTTACTAAGAAGCCAGACATAATAGAGAAACTGGGTAGTTTTTAAGTTCTCCGAATTTGATCTCATTTTGAACGTAAAAATTGGATTCTACGTAGGACGATTTTTTTATAGGCAGTTACAGTAATTAGCTACTCAAAAATCTTCCCAATAAGCAGCCCTTTAGAAATCACATAAGTAAGATTATACTACTACTGGAATAATCAGTTAATCCATGTCTATTGCCATCACTCTCCATTTGTCTTTTATTCTCACATTTCGAAAACTCTAGTATCACTACATAAATCACCAACTAAATACATTAGTAAAATAAAAACACCTCAACACATTACTTAAGAAACATATAATGCAGTGTGGCCTTGAGCTTGGTCACCTTGCGCAGAGTAATTGTTCATCTGTGTGACAGTATAGGAGCTAGTGACAGAAGCAAATAATTGGTAGCTAGGAGATCTTGCTTGTTGCCTTTCTGATGGCATTCCTATCCAACTGTCCCACGCTTGACTCAGTAGATGAGGTCTTGTCTTCCTCTTACTGTAGTTTCTCAACTGGAAAAGATGGCCACTAAAACTCCTTTTCCCAAAGGAGATGTAGGGATGGTTGTCATGACATCTGGGAACTACTTCTCTGGACTTTACCAAGACGATGACATGGACAGCATCAGGAACTCTAGTTTTACTGAAACTGTCATTAGAACTAAGAAAATGACGAAACAAAAGATTAAATATACGTTCTAGGAAAGAGATACCCTATCTCATACCTGCTTGCTTCCGTGTGCTGTGAAATTTCCTTTTTTCTGCTCTCCTTAGACTGTGTTACTTGTGTCACTTTATTTTGGCTACATTATTTACCTGTACACTCACTCACAATCATCAAGAAAACACACCTGAAATCTTGCCATATCTGTACCTGGGAACCTCTTATCAGGAAGTCAGAATTGGTAGGGCCTACTGATGCAGAAAGCAAACTTTTGTGAGCCATCATATTTTGGTAACAGTATCACAAAACCAGTTTTCTATGCTTGCAAATGAAATCTAGAAATCTATGTAATATCACATAAAACTGTTTTTAGACATACAATATCTGAAGAGGAATACAGTTGACAACTATAAAACATTCCAATGAGTCATTTTAATTTTTTATTATGGAGATAGTCCCTTGTTCATTTTTTTGGTTCGTTTTAAGGGTGCCAGGACTCCAAATTATAAATGGTATAATTGTGGAAAATTGCTTCCTACATTATTTAAAGTTTACACTGAAAATTTCCATAAAACCAATGATAGAAACCAAAATGGTGAGACGTGATCCAAGTATGCTGATTTCAAGCTAATTAGCAGGGGCCATTTTCCTGCTGTCTTTCTGCTTAGAGTGTTGGTCTGAAGTTCAGAGTCTCAGCCTCCTAGAAGTCAAGCCCTCCTGGGTAGGGTCACTGTGGTTTGTTCCAGAATTACCTCACGTGTGCTTCTCAGTTTTTTGCCCCTTCCTAGTCCTGTGTGCTGTGTGTTTTATCTCATTCTGTTTTCTGTTTCCTTTTCCGATAAGAAATAGGCCCCTCCCCTGGGTTCCTTCCCAGCCTCTCGTCTCCAAACGCTTCTCTCCCATCCCTTACAGTTTGTCCTTAGCTCATACTCTAAAGAAAAGCTAAGTAGTGTTCTGGCCCAAATCTTTGCAGGGTAAATCAGGTACCCTTAAGAAGAAAGCCTTGAGAAAAAGTAACTGTGTCTGGTTAGAAGTACAAGCCAAGCCTCTCAGAAAGATAGGCAAGGGGGAGGAGCAATGTGTGCTGCTCTCCAGGCAACCAAAGGAACTGGGCATGGCTCTACCACATATGTTGATAATTGCATTCATGAGACATGATCCAAGTATACTGATGACAGTGACCACGTGGTGGTTTTACGGAAGATAAGTGCCCCCACTTGATAGCTGGAAGGGTAAAGCTCTCTGGGTTTTATTCTGTGTCTGTAATGTCAGTGGCATTTACTTCATTACAGCGTAGATTGCCATTCACAATAGCTTGAGATGGCTGTATTTACAGGAAGCCATTTTATTTATTGTAGAAGTAATGTGTACTTCAGAAATTTTAAAAATGCATATGAAGAAAACAAATGCTGGTAAGGAATTGTTCCAATACCCTGAAGTCAAACACTTGGTGTTACTGTAGTTCTGTGTTTTCCCTTACGGATCTAGGTAGGCATCATGTGCTTTAACCAAGTTTTCTATCCGATTGCATATATTTGGAAGTTGACATTATTTCCCATGTCAGAAACGTCCTGGGAAAGATTCCTAGAAAGTGGAAAAAGTAGGTCAGAGAGTCACACTCCTAGAAGTGACTTGAAGCAGCCCAAAGAATGCACTTTTTTGTTGTTTGGTTTGGTTTGTTTTTTTATTTTTTGAGGCAGGGCTTCTCTGTGCAGTTCTGGCTGGCCTGGAATTTACAAAGATCTGCCTGCTTCCTTTAAAATAATGATGCTTCATTTCTGGTTTTTGCCTTTTGCAGCATTTAGACTTTTACAAAGAATGATACTGGCTTAGAAATTTAAGTAAATAAGAGGGACTTCCATGACAGTATTTATCAAAGCTTTTCACAGATGATCTGGAAATTTTAGTGCGGACTTTTGTGTCCTTTTTGATCTTACTGTTAGAGGTAGGAGTTGCTATGGATTGTGGGTCCAGAGTACATAGGTCTGTACTTAGAACTGAAGCTTTTGGTGAGTAAATTAACCCTCCTCTGTGGGCTTCAGTTTCTTTGTGTAGTGAGAATGAGCATGATGTCAGCCTCATAGGAGGGTTTGGAGGACCACACAATAATAATGTATGTAAAGTACTCCTAGAGCGGTCCTTAGTATGTTAGCTAGCTAGCACCCAAGTGTTAGCTGTGAGACCCAGAGGGTTGGGAGGACCACATGAGTTAATAATGTATGAAAAGTACTCCTAGAGCAGTCCATAGTATGTTAGCTAGCTAGCACACAAGTGTTAGCGGTGAGACCTAATGGTCAAGCCAGAACTGAAAAGCAAGCCTACGAGAGTGGTTTTTAAGATTTTCCACACCTGTGGTTAACAGGGAGCCTGGGCTGAAGATGCCCTCGAGTGGCACCCTCGCACGTGAGCAGTAGATATCATTGTTTGCCAGGATTTGGATGCAGCTAATCTGAAGTAAGATCTCACATTTGGCCTCTCCTAACAGATTTCTCGGGTGGTGTCGGTGCGGTGACCACAGACCACACTTTGGCAAGGAAATGGGGGAAATGTAAGCACACCAACCCGCAGTATTCACTGTAATTGCCCTTCAGCCATGGTATCAGGAACAGATGTATGTAAGGAAGGAATTTAACACTTTTTCCCCAAAGTGTATATTTGAACTCATGGTAAAGCAAGAGTCCAGAGGCAAGGCAGGCTGACAAGGCAAGGGATTTGCTCTTGATCCTATTAGTCTGTACCAGAGCAGAGGAGAACCCCGGGTCTCTAGACTCCAAAGCCAATTCTCATATCTTAGACACAGTCACCGTCACGGAGGACAGTCTCTGATAGCTCTATTGCTTTCCCTTAGATTATTTATGTAGCTCAAAACTAGATATTTGTCTATACCCACACTGTTTCACATCTCTTAGAAGCAGTTTGCAAACAAAATTGTGCTGATACTGAGTTTAGATGATCAATAGTTCTCAACTGAAGATAGTATATATAGCCTTAGGATCCATGTGACAATGTGTTGATGGTTTTGGTTGTTGACACATGGTGTAGTAGGTACTACAAGGTATCCAGTAGAAGTGGCCAGGAATACTGCTAAACAGCCTGTGATGTAAAAAACAGACCCCTTGGGATGACTATTTCTGATTGACAGCATCACTGGGTTAAGAAAGAGTAAAGTAGGCGCTGAAGTACACACTTGTAATCCTAGCCCGGATGCATAGAGTTCAAGGTCATCTTAGACTGTGTGGTGACTGAGACTGTCTAGAGAAGGGGGAATATCTAGATTAGTAAAACACACCTCTGGGTAGTCTTCAAGGTCCTAGAAAGTTAGAGGCAGATCGGAAAGCTCTTATCTAGTGAGGGATTCCTCCTGCAATGGATTCATACTATGGTAACATTGGGAGGCGGGGAACACCCCTTCCTGTCTGTATACCTCTTTTCCTGCTCTGGACGCCTGGTGGGAATTGTTCTCTGCCATAACTCTGAATCCATGAGCCAAAATAAATCCTTGCTTCTTTAAGATATCTAGGTCAGCCCCTTTGGTCAGACTGAGGTAAAGGAGCCAATACCACCACAAAAGTATTGTCTGGCTTAGAATGCCAGCCATGCCAAGCCCTGCTCAAAAATCCGAGGTGGGAAGGTACAATGCTGTGAGGTGTAGAGAGTAATTACCCTGATAGTCTCTGCCCCAAAAGAGAAGTAAAAATAGCTTATATCTTGTCCTGAAGTCTCTATTTCCAGCAGATAATCCCAACTCACCACTTACTTCCGTGTCTCTGCTAGCACATCTAAAACTTGCCTTGTCTCCTCCACATTCTTTTCTGAGTTTTTCCTGTTGGGCTCACTCCCCCTTGGCCGTCTGTTCCTTTCCATTCTCCTCTACTGCATGCCCTTTTCCACTTCTCTTCCTCTTCTTTGTTGGCCTTGTGGTTTTTACTGTGATAGTTCTAAGTCTGAACCCTGGCTTTCCTGCCTTATTAACCTGAACCTGATGACCAGTTTCCTCGTGTGTATTAGGTATAGTGCCATCCACCTCTTCAGTGAGATGCTCTTCATATGAAATGCCCAGCACACAGTAGGTCTTCAGTACCATCCACCTCTTCAGTGAGATGCTCTTTATGCGAAATGCCCAGCACACAGTAGGTCTTCAGTAAATATTAACTCATTTCTACTCCATGTTTCCTCTTTTTCACCTTTCCCTCAGCTCTATTCTTACCCGCCTCAACTAATCACATTATACAACTGCATTTTAGTAAATGTTACTCTCTACTTTATGGAAGTAATGTTACCTATTGAATAAGTATTACAATTTTCTGATCTAAAAAGTTAGATAAATTGTTCCATAATTCTCTAAGGAAAACCTCACCAACTTAATTTTTTTTAATAAAGATCTTAAGTTGATTTTTTTCCCTCTTTGTATGTCACTAATCTTTGACAGAAGAAAGAATAACATTTTCTCACTTTCCTACTTGGGAGAAATGATAAAGCAAGATGAAAGGGGTGAAGACAACACGACTGTCAGGATGCCTCAGGGGGCATAAGTAGAAACCTTCACTTTGTCTGTACCTTTGCCCCTTAGTCTGCTATCTTCAGGTTCTCTCTGGGCTCACAGTCTTATCTTCAATAGCAACCATTTATCTGCAAAAACATATTACTTATGGTGTGTGTGTGTGTGTGTGTGTGTGTGTGTGTGCGTGTGTGCGTGCATGTGCCTGTGTAAGGGAATGGGTAAGACTTTTGAAAATTAGCTTAATTTGAGCAGATAAACTGCATTTTCAGTAAAGCTGGTATAAAATGTATTCTCTACTCAGCAATCTAATTTTGCCCTGCATCTAAGGCTTTCTGTTTTCATTTAACGTTGTCAGCATCTGCCCTTAATCTTGGCCTAGGAAGAGGAAATGGCCGGCCTTGCCTGTGCCTGTTTTCCCACAGCGGCCTATCAGCATTCTGATCAAAAAGAAAGCATAGTGCAAGTGCTCCGAACTTTGGGAAAATGAAGAACAAAATCATTAATATCTGCTATTGAAACATGAGCTTAATTAAAGTTTTGTTATATTTCCTTTGATGTATTTCTCTGTAATTCCAGTTTTAGGGGATAGTTTTCATTCTTCCAGTTAGTAAAAATTATTTTAATCCCTCTGATCATATTTTCACCTACACATGTGCAGACTGTCTACAGAGGTAGAGAATTTACATCTATTGGGTGTTACAAATTTCCTCAGTCTTTCTCAGATTTTCTCATTCCATACTTTTCATAGATGATTTTTCATATACCAGAAAGCAATCTTACACTGCTACAAATTGATAATTAGAAGAAAAGTTCCAATGTAGGAAAAGGGTGTGACTTCGGCCAATTCCTTCGTAGTGACTCCTAGCATGCTGTGCACACTGTCGTCTCTTGTTTCCTACAAAGTCCTGTCGTATTTCAGTAATGAATTTGGTTTTTATCATATAACCGTCCTCTTCTACTACAACTGTGTTACTCTCTTTGATAACTATCAGTGAAGCTGAGCATATTTTTGAATATCATGTTATTTTGCATTTGCAACGACGAATTATGACTTTAATTAGATAAAATTAAAGTTAAATAAAAATTCTAGTATTTTTCAGCTTATGGTAGTTTTAAAGACTACTTAAGATCCAGCTTAATAGTTTCAGCAACTTTTATCTAGTCCTCAAGAAGTCCTTGTACCTCTATTGGCTCTATCTAGTTTAGAGGGAGATAAGTGTAAAAGATTACTATCACTTTGCGTATGGTGATAAATGACTAGCAAACTGTAAACACTGGATGGTTGTATAATAACATGAAGTGCTATGATTGGGTAAAGCTTTATAAAGTTAGTGATCATAAATCTGTATCACTTTTACATTTGAAGGAAACGAAAATGTAGCATGTGCAGTAAACATGAAGTATATCCAGTCCTGTTTTCAATAAAAGAACTCAGAAGTTGGGTGGGTAGGGAGCTAGGAGAGGATCTCGGTGGAGTTGGGGGAGGGAAAATATGATCAAAATCTACTATTTGAAATTCCTAAGAACAAATAAAAATGTAAAAAAAGAAAAAATTAAAACACCGAAGAGTGACTTTTCACCTCAAGTTATCAAAGAATAAAAAAAGATGAGTGGTGTGGGTGTGAGTTTATAGCAATAAAGTCCAAAGTGAGAACATTCTCAGAGGCACAAGTGAATCCAGTCTTTTTGTGGGAATTCCACTTCCCACCACATTACAGTCACAACAACTCAAGTACACAGGAAAAGATGTAGTCATTACCCTTAGCCAAGGTCTGTAAGGTATATTGTAAATCATAAGTAAATTTTATATTTAGTGATATGTCCTGTCCCCTTTTGATTGCATTGATCGGTTATGTTACAAGTAAGTGCACTTAATGTAATGGAAATGGTGTAACAATTGTGACAATTGTGGATGTTTCTGCAGTCCCGTGGAGACTGCTTTAAACCTCGGTTGCTCTAACAACCTGGCCATATACAAAAAGTGGGCTTCTCCTATCCACTTATATTGAACATTAATTGCTTTAGAAAAAGATTGTACTACAGAAAGTTTTCTGCATTCTGTCTGTTGTTTGGGTTTGGTTTTGCTTGCATATTTTCCCTTGGTGGCTTTTCATCTATTCAATCAAAAGTTCAGAGTGGAGTCACCTACTATTTTCTGGCCCTGCTCTAGACTGGTATACACATAAAAATATTTTTAAATTTTTCCTCTAATTAATCTAGCACTACACATGGGATGAGGGGAGACCAAACATAAAGGTACTAGTCGGTCAGTGGATTATAGGGACTGTGAAAGAATAAAAAGTGGAGAAGGTGGCTAGGATGAGGGACGTAGATGGCATTGCTCTTTAGGATGGGCCATCCCAGAAAGGTCCCCTGAGGTGATGGTGGACACGCTCACAGACCTACTCCGCTGTGCTTTGCTTCAACTCCCTGGCAGGGCAGAATCAGTCCAAGGCTCCCTTTTAGCGATTGTGCTAACATAGCTCCCCAATCCAGGTTCTCATTTTTTCCCCCAGGCATCCTTTTGCTTCTCTGTATTTTATTACTATTTTACTCATTTCTACTGTAGCAAGTTCAGATCCTTCTGGAAAAAAATCTGAGGAGAAGTAAATTATGGACATGTATTAATTAATATGATTACCATATATATATGCGGCACAGTGAAGGTCAGGGAACAACTCTGTGGAGTCAGTTCTGTCCTTCCGGCTTTGTGTGGGTTCTGGGTTGAGAGGATACTGTGAGGCTTGTGTGGCAAGCACCTTTACCTTCTGTGTCATTTCTCATCCCCTGGACTTGCTTTAGTGTCTCTCTCTATCTCTCCCTCCTTGTGTATGTGTGTATGTATGTGTATGTATGATGTATGTGTGTATGTGTATGTATGATATATGTATGTGTGTATTATGTATGTATGTGTGTTTATGTATGATATATGTATGTGTGTATGTATGTATGTGTATGTATGATATATGTATGTGTGTATTATGTATGTATGTATGTATTTCTTGAGGGACTGGGAAGATAGCTTAGTGGTTAAGAGAGTTTGCCTGAATTTGATTTGGTTAGGTCATACCAGCATATCACATTGGTCACATTGGTGGCTCACAACTACCTGTAACTTTAGTTCCCTGATCTGATCCATTTTCTGACCTCAGTGGGAACCTACACACATGTGATATATACACATTTAAGTGTAAATAAATCACATAATAAATCTATTTTAAATCATCTCTTGAGAATTATAACCATACCTCACTATAATGCATTTGTTAGAATTTTGTTTTGTTTTTAACACGTTATAACTTTGGTAGCAAGGGATTTAAAGGTTTGATTCCTTGTTGAGAGAAGGGGTGAGGGTGAGAAAGAAGATATGTTATTTTGAGTAAAGCCCATTAAAAAAACCCACAGAATATTTTTCAAAGCATTGTAACACTCTTTGTTGGATTGAATTCAGAATTTGTTGTCAGAATGTTCCTGTGCTCAGTCCTGGCTGATGCTCAGGCAGTCCTGCAGTGTGTGTTAGATTTCAAGAGTCTAATAGCTTACTTATAGCATCTTTGTGATGATCAAGTGTCTGAGACATAAGCCCTAAATAAGTTTATTTAACAAATAGCTGATAAGCCAAGAAGAGCAGTGGAAATTAAATGACATGGATCAGATTTAAATTACAAGAGTTTTTTTTCTGAAGAGATGAAATTTAATAATTTTCTCTTGACCATGATATGACTTAAGAAACTAATCATTTTAACTGTGAAGGGGTGGAGACAGAGGCATTAGGAGGAGTTCAAGGTAATACTCAGCCACAGTAGCAAATTCAACACCACCTTGGGCTAAATAAGACACTGTCTCAAAAATGCACCTTCATCATATAAACTATATCAGCAGCATTAATAATATCATTAAAGTAGATGAAATCTCTACCGAGAGAAAGTACGAAGTAAATAAGATCACCTCCAAGTACATGAGTTCTAACATATGTCTCAGAAGGAAATGACTTGGCAAAAGCAGAGCAAAGGATGAAAGAGGAAGACGTCGAGAAAGAGCAGCAGACTTTTCAGTTACACTTCAGACAGTGCAACTGAAGCCGGGTTTCCTGGAGAGAAAAACAATTTGAGGGCAAGTGATTGAGTTTGCACTGAACTTGTCGAATTTGGGGTTCCAGGACATCTGCTAGGAAGTGCTGAATTTGGGGTTCCAGGATCTGCTAGGAAGTGTTGAATTGCAATTGAGCGTTTATCAGTCAAGAACCCTGGAGAGCTGCATGGGCTCAGAAGCAGTGCTCTGAGCTGCCTCCTGGGATTAGGAAGGCATGGGCAGCCATGGTTAACTATGAGGATCTAGATGTATGCCTGCTTTTCTCTACACACTAAGCAGCATGGTGACAGGGAGTTGCTTTGCATACCTCGCTGCGCCTGCCTTGCTTGTGATCTGTAGTCGATCATTTGCTAAACTGGAGCAAACTGACACGAGTCAAGGATTGTGAATCATCAGAGTTAGTGTTTAGCAATCGAAGTTAGGGGGTACTCAGGTACACCAAGAGCCAGGGTGGGGTTTCCTGGAAGAAAGCAGCCATCAGTCAGTCTATCAAATTCATAGCGTCTTGTCTGCCTCAAGCAGAGCATAACACGTCCTGCATAAAATACCAGGGCAAAACTTGCCATGAAGAAATGTTTTTAGTTTTGGAATGTTACTGTAAACTGTGTGTCCCCAGCATCATCATTCACCTAAAACAATGAATAAACTGATAAACCAGCTGACTTTACATTATTTACATGTATTTTCAAACATTTTTTCCATAAGAAATGCAATAAATCCATGTTCTTTTCTTTTTAATTATTCTCTTAATTATTCACATTGACATACAAAGTAACGAGCTTCACCATGGCCTACGAATATCACATGTATATCACGCTCCTTGCTTCTCACTTCTTCCTCACTCACACTGTCTCTGCCCCTGCAGCTGGATTCTTCCTCCTCCCAGCTAGTCTCCACTTCTGCTTTTCTCTGCTGTCCTCTCTCCTGCCTCTCACGATTTCGTCCTCCCTCCTCATGATGCATTTTCTATTTGTGAGACTTACGCAGGAACACATACACAGATTTATACCTAGCTTTCCCATATAAAGAAAACATAGTATTTCTCTATCTGGGTCTGACTTACATTCTTTAACATAATGGTTTCCAACTCCAGCTATTTCCTATAAATGTCAGTTTTAGTTTTCATTTTCCTAATGACTAAAGATATTAAATACTTTTTCATGTTTTTTATATATGCATTTTTTCATTTCTTAAAAAGTATTGTCCAGTCCATTTTCCTATTTATTGACTGATAGGTTGGGTATTTTTGCTGTTCTTTTTATGCCCTTGCTATGAATCCCTTCTGATGTGTAATCGACCAAGGTTTTTCCCTCTTATCAAATTTTATTTAGAGTCACAGTAGCAGAAACAGCTGGCCATAAACTTACTTCTTAGAATTGTTTTTACTTTATTCTAAAGATTCTGGTAAGTTATGCTTTTATTTTCCATTGATTCTATGAATTTTTAAATTGCCTGCCTTATTTCTTCAGAGACCCTTTGGTCATTCAAGAGTGTTTTGTTTGTATCTAGGATTTGTACACTTTCTGTGGTCCGTGTGTGTGTGTGTGTGTGTGTGTGTGTGTGTGTGTGTGTGTGTGTAGAGGTAT
>LOEQ01000267.1:151655-171383 GCA_001685075.1 Bramus lutescens | reverse complement strand
GGATAGTGGAGGTCCACGTTGGGTGTTACTCCTCTGGACAGTGATCCACCTTGTGTTTTGAGACCTGGAGCTCAGCAATCAGGCTAGGCTGGCTGGCCAGAAAGTGCCCAGGGAACCACCTATCGCCACTTTTCCAGTGCTGGAGTTACAAGTATACCAAAACACCTGGCTTTTTATTTGGGTACTGGGGGCCAAACCTGAGTCCTTGTGCTTGCCCAGCAAACACTACCAAATGCCCAGTTTCCCAGCGTGTCTCAGCTCTCTATTTACCAAATGCCCTGCTTCCCAGCCTGTCTGAGATCTCTGTTTACCAAATGCCCTGCTTCCCAGCCTGTCTGAGATCTCTGTTTACCAAATGCCCTGCTTCCCAGCCTGTCTGAGATCTCTGTTTACCAAATGCCCAGCTTCCCAGCCTGAGATCTCTGTTTACCAAATGCCCTGCTTCCCAGCCTGTCTGAGGTCTTGCTTCCTAAGGTCTCTACTTTTGTGCCACTGTGATCTAATAAGATACAAGAAATTATTTTAACTATCTTATATGTGTCTAGACTGTGCTCTGTTTTGAAGAAGAATCTGTCTGTGGTTACTGAGAAAAATGTGTATCCTGTATCTGTTGGATGAAATACTCTGAAAATCCTTGTTTAGTTTGATGTGCTATAATCCGACTGATATTTCCTTGTTGTTTTTCAGTGGTAGTGACCTTACTAGAGGTGAGAGTAGCAAATTGGAGTCACCCTCTGCTTTTGTATCTAGATCCATTTGACCTTTATATCCATTATGTCCCCTAGTTGTTTGCTTTATGAAATTGGAAACCCCAACATTGGGTGTATTTATTCATAGCTGTTAAATAGTCTCAAGGAAGTGTTCTCCTTGCTAATAAGCAGTAATCTCCTTTAGCTTTTCTTAAGAAACTTGTAGATAATAATGTACCCAAAATATCTACTTTACCAGGTATCAAAATAACTGTGCCAGCACGTGCTGTTGAGGGTTCCCATTCACTTCACAGTTTGTTTTTTTTATCCTTTAACTCTCAGTCTGTGGGTGTTTCTTAAAGACAGCAGATAGTTGAATCCTTTTACTTTTTGAGATTAGTCAGCTAGTCTGCATCTGTTGACGAGTTCAGGCATGCCACTGACATTTATTTCCCCTCCCCCTCGGGAGATATTTGCTAATTCCTGTAATTTTCTGGATGTTTTTCTTATTAGATTGTCTGTTCTTTCCTCTCTCCCATGTCAGCATTAGGAGTTAGCTGCTTTATCATGTTGGACATGATGGATTCCTTCCTAGCCTTCATTAGTTCTTTGGCTCCTCTTGTGAACTGTGTTCTTGTGAGAGAGACTCTCTTCCTTCTCTCTGTGCTTCTCCTTCAGGCATCTTCTGCAGTGCTGGCTTATAGTCAAGAACTGCCTTTCCTTTGCTTGTCTTGATATGTTCTTATTTGTCTGTCCATTTTAAAGAATAGCCTTGCTGGAAATAGCAATGTTGGTTGGCAGTTATTTCCTTTCTGGGCTTGAAATGTCACAATTCCAGACTTTTTTTGGCTTTTGGAATTGCTGACAAGACATCTGATACTATTCTGATGTTTCTGCCTCTGTTTGTGACTTGTTTTTTTTCTTTCAGTTTTCAAAATATGTCTTGTATTTTTTTTAAGACTCATTGTTTTAAATTTATGTGTATGTGTGTGTGTTTGTGGATGTATATGTCTGGGGTGCGTTTCCTGTGTAGGCCAGAAGAAGGCATCAGATACTCTGGAGCTAGGTAACAAGCAGCTGGGAATCACCATGATGTAGGTGTGGGGAACTGGAGTCCCCTGGAAAAGCAGCAAGCACTTTTAACCAGTGAGCCGTCTCTCCAGCCCCAGATTTTTAATTTTGATATCATGACCATAACATGGTATGGAGGAATTCTAACGTGGTCATGCATGTTTCTCATGTTTGAATGACGTGCCTTTCTCTAAATTTGAGAGGTTTCCTGCTATAATGTCCTTGGATAGATTCACTAGATCTGTAGTTAACCTTCTTCCAGAGTTTTTAGTTACCTCAGGCAGGCGTTAAGTTTCCCTGCTGATGTGTGAATGCACTGTTCATTCACCCTGTCCTCCATCCCTGATTCTTTCCTCATGTAGCCTTTCCTTGGCTTGGCCAAGTGTGCAGGTGATGCTGTTCACTGTGGTTTTATTTCATTAGTTTTTTTTTTCCCAACATTTCTATTTGGTGGTTTTGGTTTGTTTGGTTTCTGGTAGTATAGGTTAGTTGTTTTCTCTCAAAAATCTCAATATCCTTGCCGATTTTTCCTTTCATATCTCTAACTTTTTCATCCATCTTGTTGACTTTTCCCTCTTGGTTGCTTGCTTGCTGGCTTTCCTCTCCAGGTGTTAAGCTAAATATRTTTGGTTTTTTGTATCCTCTTTGAGACCACTGATCTTTTCTTTTCTTTTCTTTTTTTTTTTAGCAGAAAACTTGAAATTTTCAGCAAGCAGTTTACTTACTTCAGAATCTTTGAGTTTGGTAATTTAGGAGTTGTGACCTGGGAGAGTCTTTTTTTTCATATTTCTTGAATTCCTGAGTTTCAGTTTGAACATTTCCTTGTTTGGCTATTCCTTCTGGCACTTCGGCATGGGATCTTGCCAGACAGATGACTGAACAGTCTCAATCCACAGTGCTACCACAAGGAGATCATGAACTGCTGTCTCAGCAGCATCTGCCCATGCAAGAGGGAGGCATTACACTTAAAGCCCCCCATCATAACTAAGACATCACCAGTGACTGTGAGATATTTGGAAGTAAACGAATGGGAGAAAGAAAGATGACACAGAAAAGGAAGAAGCAGAGAATCAAAGCTGAATAAGTGAAAGGAAAAGAATAGAATATTATGGACAGGAAGAAAAAATAAGCAAGAGATTGGGGAGAAAGGGAGAAAAGCAAAGAGAACACATCTCAATGACAAAAGTGTCTGGAAACAAAATGAGATACATGTAAAAGGAGCAAACGTTAAAGCATAAGAGTAGTTTCTCTTTAAAAAAGGTAAAGTGAAAACAATACACTTGTTGAGAAGGTACAGGAGAGATATGGAGCACAAGGGTTGAAAAAGGTGAGGGGGCTAAGGAAAGATACTGCCTGAGATAAGCTGTGTAAATAATGTTAGATAAATGCATGCAGGGAGGTGAAAATTTAATGCCGTGCATTAATGTTGAACGCCGAGTAACAAGTGGGGCCAGCAGTTACACAAGGCAGAAAAGGATATGCAGGAGATACTGCGAAGTCAGCTGAAAGCATGGAGGGGAAGGGCAGTTGAACCTGCACAGTCTTTCTTGGAATTATGTCTGTGCTAGACAAGTGTTGGAGGTCCACCACCAGGAGCCTCTGTGCAGACCCCTTGGTGTGGTTAATGTTTGAGCTGGAGGATGTCTTCCAAGAGCATGAGGCGTGGGGAAGCAACACAGCAGTGTTCTTCCAAGTGGTCAGCACTGCACTAGAGCGTTAAGTGGTCAGCACTGCACTAGAGCGTTAAGTGGTCAGCCCTGCACTAGAGCGTTACAGTGGTCAGCTCTGCACTAGAGCGTTACAGTGGTCAGCACTGCACTAGAGCGTTACAGTGGTCAGCACTGCACTAGAGCGTTAAGTGGTCAGCATTGCACTAGATCATTACAGTGGTCAGCACTGCACTAGAGCGTTATCACCAGTCGTGACGTGATCTCGCAATAGTGGTCAGCATTGCACTAGATCATTACAGTGGTCAGCACTGCACTAGAGCGTTAAGTGGTCAGCACTGCACTAGAGCGTTACAGTGGTCAGCACTGCACTAGAGCGTTAAGTGGTCAGCATTGCACTAGAGCGTTAAGTGGTCAGCACTGCACTAGATCATTACAGTGGTCAGCACTGCACTAGAGTGTCAAGTGGTCAGCACTGCACTAGAGCGTTACAGTGGTCAGCATTGCACTAGAGCGTTACAGGACACTTCAGGAACTTAAGTTCTCAGTGCTCAAGTTCCACAGCAGTGAATGACAGATAAGGTGGCTCTGGAGTGCGATCTGTCCGCCGGCCTAGGGCTCCAAGCTTTCAGACACCAGGGTTCTTGTCAGCTGATGAGATCTGCTGCCAGCCTCTGACAGTGGGCTTCCCTGCCTGAGCCAGTGTCCTCCCATCTACACCCTTCGGCTTGTCAGTATAGACTCTGACTCTTCCAATTCCCTCTGAGCCTTCTCTTACCTAGGAGTGTGCCAGGCCAAGTTAAGTCTCTCTGACATGATCTGAGGCCCGTGGAGTCAGTTTTTAACAGTAGCTCCTTACCCAAGATGGTTCCAGGCCCAGTGGGTCATAGAACATGACAAAATGGAATTTCTCTCCACTACTGACCCATATGCTAGAGAAATTGCTGTCTCACCAAACTCCACGAGTGGATCTGAGGCTCATGAAAGCTATGGCCTTGTCCTGACGGTGGGGCTGCCCAGCCTGTACCTGGTTTACCTTCTAGAGTCTTTTATTTCTCTCCCATGGCTAAGGAACAGCATGAAAGAGTGAGTTCATTTTCACTGCATTAACCGTCCTGGTTTTCTGATCTTTTCTGGTACCTTTTCATTCCCCTTGTGGGTTTCCCAAGCTTTTCCTTTACTTCTATCCTTGGGGCATGGTCAATCTTTCCGTATTCTGACTCTGCTTCACCAGCCCACAGAGAGACAGCTCCAGCCTGCTATTTCACACACAAGCCCTTCATTCATTCATCGTACACTTTTCTTTATCTACAGGGTAGATACCTGCAGATTCTTTAGTGCTGTAAATAATGAACCACTATTAAAACTGTTTTCCCCACCTAGTCCAGTGACTGATAACTTAAGACACTTCTCTTAGTAAGGACTGCACAGTTATTTCAGAACAGCCCAGAAAAGAGCTGACCAAGCCACTAGATGCGACAGAAAGAGCGGTGCACAAGACAGAAAGTCATGTTGCACAGGATGCAACAAGCGGCTCCCAAGCCTCGCCTGTATAATATTTGTGTGAGCTTTTGAAATGTTGTCAGACTCATAAGTACTGTTGGCTTTGTTGAAACAAATCCCACTATAGGCCTTAGAAATTAATGAGAAAAGAATTTTAAAGAAACTTAATTCTAGCAATGGCCATTCATGTTTTTGAATATTTCTTATAAACACCCAAGCATATTCTAAAACAAGAATGACAGAGCTTATTAACATCTGTCAAGCTGTACTTCCTTGGCCTGGGTACAAACTGGAAAACTCTATTCTAAACTTTAACAGAAGAGTACTTACAAGCCATAAGCTTTAAAAAACCCTTTTCAATAGATTACGTTCAGATCGCCCAAACAGCGGCACTGTGCTCTGAGGGGCTAGCCCTTGTCTAGACAATGTTTTGTCAATAGCTTCTAACTCTGCAATATCCTTACCTAGTTTTTCTTTAAAGGGACACATAACTTGCCTAATATGACTCTGTTTTAGTTCAACTCAAGATTTTTTTATCCTTGATATAAAGAATATATCTATAGGAATAAAAAGTCTATGCTACAGTACAAAATCCATGAGTGCTGTTGGATGTTTTTCCTTTTTCACTCTTTGTGGTCCCACCACCCAGCTCCCTAGTAAATAATATACACAGAGGCTTCTTCTTTTTTATGAATGCCCGGCCTTAGCTTGGCTTATTTCTTCTCAGCTTTTCTTAAATTATCCCATCTACCTTTTGTCTCTGGGCTTTTCCTTTTCTTACTTCTGTATATCTTCCTTTCACTCTTAGACTGTGGCTGACTATATGGCTGGGCTGCTGGCCCCTTCCATCCTCCTCTACTTCCTTTTCCTGCTCCTTGGTCTCTCCTCCCAGATTTCTGCTTCTGTTTAGTCTCTCTGCCTGACCTGCCTATCCTTTCTCCTGCCTTGCTATTGACCATTCAGCCCTTTATTAGATCAATCAGATGTTTTATACAGGCAAAGCCTCACAACTTCATAGAGTTAAACAAATGTGACAAAAGAATGCAACACATCTTTGCATCATTAAACAAATGTTCCACAGCATAAACAAGTGTAACACATCTTAAAATAATATTCTACAACACATGAGTGGGCCTGGAGAGATGGTTCAGTGGGCCAAGTACTAGGTATACAAGTGAATTTGGATCCTCAGAACCCACATTCTAAAAAACTGGTAAGTATTGTATACTCCTGTTATCTTAGCATTTCATACTGGAAGATGGGCAAATGAGAAAGAAGAACTTCCAGAATATTGTGGACCAGTTAGCCTGGTATGTGCAACAGCGAATACCAAGAGACACCCTTTCTCAAACAAGGCAAGGGTGGAGACTTGAAGGTACCCTCTGACTCCGTATTCATGCCATGCACTCGTGCACTCTTTCACAAACACACCTACAGGCATACAACAAAGCATGCATATGTAAATAGGAAGATGAGATTATAAATTGAATTTTAAACAGAAATAGTAGTATATTTAGGAAGGAGAATATAAGTAAAATATTTGGATCAATTCGCATGAGAAATTGGATGAACAGTTCTTGAGAGGTGTGAAAGAATTTGGGAATGTGTGGAAAGTACCAGGAAACATGAGACATGTTCCTCTTATAAGAAGGCGACTGAATACAGTGTTTACCAGCAACACGTAGCAGCCTAGCGAGAGGAGTGGGGAGAATGGAAGTCCTTCAGGAGAAATGAGAAAGAGCAGTGTCTATAAACTCATAATTGCTGTGATAAACTAAGGTTCTAAGTTGCAAGGAGAAAACAGAAGTCAAAAGAGTTAAATGTGTAAGCAATTCAGAGGCTTTCAACATTCGTAACTCCTTAGTAGAGATTGCCATGTTCATCTTCCCCTTACATATGATATTCTGTCCTATTGCTGCTTTGCATGTAAGTCTCCTCCCCAGAGGGTAACAGGCATTTTTTAAATCAACCTTTCTTTTGAGAGGTTGAATGGGATATGGAATAGATTTGGATTAAGTGGAAGAAGGAGACTTCAGTGTAAAAGGCTTTAGAGAGTGACTCCCAATTTATTTTTCTCATTTTTCTTACTTTTTTATCTCTCTTTAACTATAATGGATTTTTTAAAAAATTATGTATGATGTCTATAGGTAGCGTCACCATGATCATTGGAGCTCATTCTTCAATCCTTAGCTCTGAGATATTCTTGAGTATATTGTAACAAAGTCAAGAAGCATTTGGTGAGGAAGGGATGGTAGTTAGCTCTGGTTGACTAAATTCATTTCTTTCTTTACTGTATATAGTTAGAAGACTGGAAAAATAACCAATCTCTGATGTTTTTAGTCTGTTACTTTTAATTGAATTTAGGGTACTTTGGTGAACTCTACCACTGGTTTTTGAGACAGGTCTCATCAAGTTGCCCCTAAAGACCTTAGAACTTGAGATCCTCCTAACTCATCCTCCTGAGTAGCTGGGATTTAAGACCTGTACAATGTTTCTGTTTCCATGCTTGGTCTTTGCGCCAACTTCTCTTGCTTTTTTGTTTTCATCTGACAGACGGGAATAGGATTAAGGTTAGAGAATGGTTTGGATTTTGTTTTTCTTTTTTTAAAGAAAATTTTAAATCCTGACTAAATCATAAATCTCACAGTTGAGTGAAATATGATAGCCAGCCTCATATAAGGCCATTTTAAATTATTATTTTTACTAAATAAAATGAATGAAAATATGTATAGCTCAAAATTGTCAAAAACTGATATATTAAGGCCGTTAGAATATCATTGATGACATGATTGATTTTATATTGATAAGAAGGCATGTGCCGATTAGCACAGGGTCTTAGGAACATGGTCATTGGAGCCATGCTGCCAAATGCAGTGATGAAGTTACACATATCCTTCTCTTCAATTTCTTCCTACTTTGAATATCAATACAACTTAAACTTTGACCCATGAGTACTAGGTATTTAACAAATTTTACTTTTATTAATGACTATGTTGTAAAATCAGTTTAAAACTTTATTTCAACATTATCTATTTGTTATTTTTCAAGATTAACAACATATTTCATTTTTGAGATAAAGAGAAAATGGAAGAAATTAATCCTTTCAAGTAATTAAATATTGAAGTAAAGTATTTTCTTGTTTGTCAGTAGATGACGAAAACTATGTTCTCCAACTAAATAAAGGAGCAAGGCCACAGAGGACTTGATTGTCTTAAACAGGATTACATGCTGGAGACGATCAAGTTGTTTTCTATGCTACAAATAAATTGACCAGCCCTGCAGAAGGATAGATAGGATAACAGGCTCTCTTTGACACGATAGTAGGTTCTCCAAAAGAAGCCTGTGGTACAATTCCACACCATCTGGCAAACTGAAATTGCAAGTTGTTTTAAAGTCCTTTCAGTTAAGCTTTTTATCTTTTTCATTTTTATTTCTTTTTTGAACCATGGAATATAATAAAAGGCACTTAAAAACTTCATTTTTTATAAACATAAAGTTAATATTTGAATATTTGTATTTCACCAGCTCTCTTCTAAATTAATTTTTATTCAAATTAAGCCAAAATACAAAAGCATTTTGTAACTTTTAAAATATCACATTTTAACCTAAAATATGCTTAATACTAACATACAATACTAGATTGCTATACCTTTGAAGTTAAGGTGTAGTCATTTACTTAATAAATTATTGACACCAAGAGTATTTGTTGAATTGTTGTAGTGGATCAACATATTTTTGAAAGCAATAAGATGTCAAATTGCTGAATGTAAGTGCCTTGCTTTTACTTAATGTGTATATTTTTGTCCTATAAGAATGGAAAGGAGATCGTCTTGACACAGAACATTCTTTAATTCTGACACCTAAATTTTTTTAGTTTCTATGGAACTCTTTCATATATATGTTATTGATAGAAGATATTTTAGTTATACAAAATGGTTTTTTTGCTTTGAAATTTACCAACAAGTTTTATTTAAAATCTAGAATACAATTCCTAAAATATCAACTTTTCTGAAAACTATGGCTGCACAATAATGCATTGCCTCTATCATGTTAGAACGTGCATTGGACCCAAGCACAAAAACCAGGAAGCAAGCCACCATCCTTCAACAATTTGAGCAAAGATTGAATTGAATGCCTAAGGAACAACAAAGATGGATTTACAGAGAATGGGCTGTTTACGTCAATCAAGCATCATTATTTAAAAAAAAACACAAATGCATGTGTTTTCAGCTGTATGCATTAAGTTAAACCTTTGGCACTAAGAACCAGGGTATCTTATCCTGTAGCATTAACATATTAGAAAACCGTGTGGTGTCTAAGGGATAGAACCACCAGCATTCAAGCGGTGTTGTCAACTTGGCAATAAAATGTTCTACTGAATTTCTTCTTTGTCTAATTACTGCATGCACTGGTAGCAAATCTGAAATTAGGAAAGGAGCCAAGCACTCCGTTTATTTTCTGTTTACAACGGAACAAGAAACAAAATGAATTATAAGCCCAGTTTTACACTGACAGTTTTGAAGAACATCAATTATACAATGAAAGGACTAAACAGAAGTGTTTACAGATACCAGACAATAGCGAGCAGTCAGTAGACCTTCACAGGGCTTTGAATGGTACTCAGCAGAAGCCACTTTGTAATCACTGGCAGTAAACAGGCAGAATTCTTTGCCTAGAACTTTAGGGAATCATGCAAATAGCCCAACGGTAATGCAAGGCTTTTCTCAAGGGGCATATAGGCCAACATTACCCCAGTTCTCACAAATAATCTCAGTTAGGTTTGGTGCCCCATAGATCTGCGACATTGGCGTATCGGGGTGAGCCAGAAGGATCTCAGCATATCGGGGCCTCTCAAACTTGTAGAGCAGCTGAGTGCCCAGCATCACAATGAAATGCTCTTTTCCTCCCACATCTTCATTACCTGCATATGCCTTATTATCAGCATTTCCCTGCGCTCTCTTACAATTGGCATACTCCTCAATAATGGCATCTACATTCTTTTTAGCAGGGAGCTGGAACAACCGCTTCTGCCTAGTAACCAAGTCCCAGTCCTCCACAGCCGTGGTTTTAATTCTTCAGGAGTCTTCACTTTCACTTCCATTCTTTTCTGAAATGCCTACCCGCTCTCCACAGTGGGGTCTGCCCTGCTCTTTTCTTCCGAGGGGACTGGTGGAGACTTGGGCACTTTGCTGGCACTACCACCATCTCTGTTGCCGGGAGTCTTCTGCTTGTTCTTGTCTTCCGCACAGAACCAGAAGGGATGGGTTCTCAGCAGAGCAAGCCACCCCACCCCCATCTTCCTGGGAGAGCAGATTCAAGATTCTTTGGCTGTGAACCAGCTGACTTCTCTCCTGAGGCAGATCCCCTCAACTTATGTTGCTTCGAGTTGGCTTCTTAAAGTTATCTTCTTCAGCAGATTGGTGTCCACGAGTTTGAGAAGCCTGCTTTCTGGAACTCATTCAACCCTGTTTTTATTCCAACAGACAGTCTTCCTTCTTTCCCTTCCAAGGACTCCTAGTAATTTCCCAGATGGAATCTTACAGATCTCCCAGGATGGTCTGGAAGGATGTGTTGGAATACTGGTATTCTGCAAACAGGAATGGTTCTGCCCCCAGGGTCAGATCTCCTGATCCTTATTGTGTAGCAAACTTAGATTTTCTGATGATGACCTAAAGTGAGAATGCAGTTCTTTCCAGCCGATGGTTATCACTGCTGCTCCTCCGACCACCATCTATACTAAAATATTTTAACAAACAACTTTGTGTATGAAGTTTAATCTGTTAAACACAACTAAGGGAAAAATAGGACTGTTTGGAGATTAGATTCCCACTAGCTTTCCTTGGGCTTAATGAAAACTGAATCAATTGGTAACTAAAGAACATGGTAGGATCTACAGAGCAATAAAGGGAAATTGGCTGTTTAATAGTATATGTGAGAAATAATGAGAAGGAGCAAAGAGGGCTTTAGAGGACTAAGAACTGTCTGACTAAATAGATTCCCAAAAGTCAAACTTCCACCCCCGGAATTTGACCATCATATGATAATAAAAATTTTTAAAAATACACTCAAGATTGCTTAAAATTCCAAACTCATTTCAGAATAGTAATTTTTAACCACCTGAAATCCTCTGGTTTAGCCTTATAGAAACTGACCTTCAGATTGCCATCAAAAGTAACTAATACCCACAAATAACCAGTATCAAGCTTTTGGAACAATAAGGAACTCAGCAGACTCTTCCCTGCAGAGCAATACTTAACTGGTGAGATACTAACCACAGCGATAGTTTAAAGTGCCTGGGGTGGTTTTAAAGGGAGCTGGCAAGTGCAGAAATATTTACTGTGTCTTCATCAGAACAGTGTTTGTGGCATTTGAGCGACACCCCGTGCAGTCATCACCCCTCATGGTGCTGCATTAGACTCTCTATGCCCATCTCTGATCCAGAGCTAGAATTTCACCTGAAAGGTGGCTTCCTGTGTTTCTCACCCCTTCTCCTTCACTCCAGCTCCCTTTATGGAACTTTTTTCCGTGTAGGCATGACCAATGGGAGCAGGCCTCTTCAGCCAGCCTCCCGAGAAAGGGACTTTAATTCATAAAGGGGGCAGACAAAAGAAACAAGCAGCTGTGATCATTGTTTTACATCTGCACCACGCTGGACATGTTCACGCACCTTTAACCCCAGCATGAAGGAGGCTGAGGCTGACGTACCACAGCCTGGTCTACATAGTAAAATCCTGTCTCAAAAGAAAAAAAAATAGTGCTTAAAGAATAGAGGAACCAAAGGACTGAATTCTCTTATGAGAATTCTGAAGTTGAAAACACGGTAATCCAAATGTAGGTCAATAAAGCTATTCAACCTCCAAATCTGTGTGGGGCAACTCCAGTCACATCAGTATAGAAATAAGGGGATACTGAGCAGAAAGAGAGGATAGAGCATTTGAAATAGAACTCCTCAAACTTGATGGAAAAAGTTTAAGGCACACAGAACTCAGGCAAATCCAAGTAGTATGAACACAAGAAGATACACAGACATGTATTGGTTAAAAGGTAGAAATGTAGAAAACCCTAAAAGCAACAGGAGGAAAACAGTTAATCACATACAAGAAAACTAACAACTGACTTATCAGAAAGTGTCACTGTGGTAAGTGGAGGAAAGAGATTGGTCGAGAGCGAGCACAGACCAGAAGACTAGAATGCCAGTGAAGCTGAAAACCAGTCCAGAGAAGCAGCTGAATAAAGCTGAGAAAATTCAGCAAGCTTTGAGCTGCTATCTACTCCTTTACTCCTCTGTTAGTAAAGCTCAGTTCACAAACTCTTCACAAATGCTGTCCAAAAAAACATTTCTCTTTTATTTGTGATGCGTCCCGGCATGTGTACTTGCAATAAATTTACCTTTCTTATTATAACTTTCATGGGTTCATATTACTGAAAATACATCCAATCTCAGTTTTTACTGAATTGATTTGTATCCTCTGATTATTTATAATAATGATTTATCTATATATTTGCATGCAGTATTTTTAAACCTCCTTGTTTTTTGTTAGTAGGCTTATGGAACCTGACCTCTTTGTGCTTAGATTCTAAAATATGTAATTATTTTAAGGATTCTTCTCAAAACTCCTATTTAAAGTCTTACCTTTAATTTGTTATAATTGAGAAGGATTTTGAGGGTTAGCAAAAAGGCTCAACTGGTAAACCTGTTTGCTACACAAGCCCAGCAACATGCGCTCAGTCCCCAGAACCCATGTAAATGTGGAAGGAGAGGACCATCTGCACAAAATCATCCTCTGGTCACCATGTGTGTGCCGTGTATACCCATCCAAACATCACACACTCATGAGTGTACTTCCACACTTGCATGCAACAATAGTAAAGAATAACAGAAAACTCTTAAAGGAATTTTGAATAGGTTGGGTCACTCTTGTATTTGTGTGTGTGTCTTCAATCATGGACAAACAAGGGCTGTCAGGGCCTCGCTGAGAACACTCTCTGGTAGTCCTGTGTAACCCTAAAAGGAGCCATCCGTTTGACAAATGTTCTTCACTAGAGCCTCACACACAAAGAAGAAAGTCTGGCAGAAACACAGATGATTAATGTCACAGCGGGGAAAGCTCCATCTGCGTCTCTGCTTCGGTTTACTCTGTGCCTGCGAAGTAGATTTTCCTACTGCTAGGTGTATTTCTTCATTCTCGCCACCCTTTTTTGACACAGTAGTGTGAATTCCACTCACTACTTTATAAGCTATGAAAATGTGCTAGTCTACAAATAGCATTACCTCATTTAAATTCCTACACGAGATGAAAATAGAAGTCCGAACAGTTTTCCTGTTTGATAAACTTACTTTGAAACTGTTAAAAAGGATGTAAAGCAAGAATCACGCTGACACTCAGTTTGCTCTGCTAATGGGTTAAAAAAAAATGTTACCGTAGCCTTTTTCCAGAGGTGAAATATACAAACTGTTTCTGAAAACTAAGGTAGTCACCACTTCCTAGACACTAGCAATGAATGGGGATGAGGGTGTAGGTGCTCACAGACCTGACCGCTGCTGACTGTAAGTCAACGCTGGCAACTTCCTCGCCTGTCTATAGATAAATATTGCTGGAGAAATCAGTTAAGGTAGTGCTGTGCCCAGTACATAGTAGGTGCTCGGGGTCAGCACTCCTGCTAGATCGGTAATGGTGCTACTGAGATCACAGTTACCAGGAAGTAAGAAACCTCTGAGAAACATACAAGGACCCCATCCATACGTTCTCTGTGGGTACAGAAAGCACTGAGGCCCATGGGACTTTGCTAATTTACCAACACTGCCCATTTCCTCTCCATGTTTGTGGTATCATCTTTGGGTTATTAGAACCCCTATTCAGTTCACTGTAGGAATCTGATGTTTTCATATAACTGTGTTTATGAAAATACATTTGGGGAGCATTTCCCTATTTTTCTTAGTTGGCCACATTGAGCAGTGAGGGGGCAAAATTTAGTGATCATTAAATTTGGCTGATAGGTATATAGTTGTTGATTGTACTTATTTTCACTAATTTGTATATATTTGAAGGATATAATATCACATGCATTATATATATGCAATATGTATATGCATATATATGCAATAACTACAGCTTACCCAAATTTACTCTTCCTACCTCGTCATCTCAGTCCACCAACTCCTAAAGGAGCCTTGCTGTCGCTACACCTGGCCTGCAGAGTTAACTAATTCCCTGTAGGAGTTAAGTATTAAAACACCTACCTCTTACCCTGAAAAACTCAGGTACATTCATAGACTTAATTCATTTTACAAAGATATTAAAGAAAATACATATTATGTTTGGTCTGGATACTTTGTTCATATTAATAAAACCACAAAAATACTAAAAGTAAAGTCTTAGAAACCTTCAAGTTTCTAAGTACAAAAGCTAGAAGTACAATGAGTACATAGATAACAACTGGCTACAAAGAGGGGTTTTTTAAGCACTTTAAAAAGAAACCAAAACCGCTATCAACATTATTAAACACTAGAGAAATCAAGATATGGACCCAGAACAATTGCAAACTAAATCAAAGATTCTTCAAATGCTGCTGTGGAGGGAAATAGCTTAATATCAGACAAAGTCAAATTTGCATCTTTAATGAAGTATAGTTATCATGTAGCACATAAAAAAGTATGAGAAACTAGCTGGGTGGTGGTGGCGCATGCCTTTAATCCCAGCACTTGGAAGGCAGAGGTAGGCGGATCTCTGAGAGTTCCAGGCCAGGTCTACAGGAGCTAGTGCCAGGACAGGCTCCAAAGCTACAGAGAAACCCTGCCTTAAAAAAAAAAGTAAGAGAAACTAATAAATATAAAGTTAATTGAAACAAATTACTTTCTCTTTTCATCTGTGTGGTATCTTTTTGGTCCTTCTATTGTCAGAGCCTAATAGGAAGCAGAAATGTTTGCAAAATTCCAAAGGACTGTTTTATTGATCAGTTTTTCGTTACTGTCATGAAATACCAAAGAGAGACTAATTTGTACAGAAAACCTGTTTTATTTAGCTAATGGTTTGGGAATCTAAAAATCTACCTTGTCTGCCTCACCTCAGGGTAGACTGCAATCTCAAGAGCAAATAACTACATGGTAGGACGAAAATCCAGACAAACAATGGGCTGAAACAAGGTTTAAGCCTTTCCTCACAATCCTCTTGAAAGAATTGATAATCGTTTTTTAGAACCCCCATTTGGCATAACTGCCCACGAAGCCCCACCTAATAAAGATTTCACCTCCTATCACACTAAAGACCAAGACCTCAACACATAAACCTTTGAAGAAACAAATGTCAGAACCGCAGAAGTGGGTTGGAAACATTAAGAACTAGTAAGATGTTCTGAATTGTAGTAAGATGGGGCAATAACAAAAATCGTACTTTTGGAAGATACCGTGGGTGTATATGGAGATTTCCTGGGCACTGACTTCTCAGTCGGTTTCCTGCCTTGTGTAAGTAATCCTATCTCAAAACTTTCTTTCCCCTGTTGAGATTAACAGGAAGCATTTACAGTCTCAGTAGTGTTTTGACAGGAAGCTATGCAAGGGCCCCATGTAAGCCTGCGTAGCTGGCTGAGGCTTACAATGAAAGATCACAACAGCAATGGCTGAGGACTACTCCAGCAGTAACCAGGCATCCTCCAGACAGCTGAGCTTGAACAGTTAAAGTCTCAGTTTGCTGGAATGTCTTCACCAAGAGAGAGAGGCCAGGAGCCCTGTTTCGTGAAACAGGAGATGGGCGGAAAGGTGGCCCTGCAAACAGGCTCTCAGAGAAGAGAAATAAAAGCATCATTCTTCATCTACATAGGCACGCTGGTGCAATTCCAACCATTGGAGAGTGAGTGGGGGCGAATGAACTGTACCCACATCTTACAAATCAATGGTCTAGTTGGGGATTTAGCAGTGTAAGTCTACATAAATCAATAAGTGCTTTCTTGGTTCCTGAAAGGTAGGATAGACAGTATGTCAATCCCAAGGAACAGTCCCGTTGTCTGAACAAGTATTTTATTCTACAGCACAAATTTATTATCTTATATTCTCAGAGATCAGGAGTCTAGATCAG
This sequence comes from Bramus lutescens, assembly GCA_001685075.1. Classification (NCBI taxonomy): domain Eukaryota; kingdom Metazoa; phylum Chordata; class Mammalia; order Rodentia; family Cricetidae; genus Bramus; species Bramus lutescens. Next base: position 155,381 of record LOEQ01000267.1, on the reverse strand, counting down.
CAAGGATGTGCTCCTTTCAGAGGTACTCAAAGATCTGTCCTTTTTCTCCTCCAGCTTCACAGTCTGCCTAAATTCACCACTCATGGCTCCTCCCTCCATCTACCAACAAGGAACATGGCATCTTATTATGCTTCGTACTGACTCCCTACTATAAAGGTTCTTGTGGTTAGATCAGCCTACAAGGGAGTTCAGGATGGCCTCCTTCTCAGCATCAGAGCCTTGCATCTGGAGACTACCTCTGCTGTGTGAAGTTACATACTCATGAGTTGTGGGCGTCTTCATAATACGTATTTACTAAATGATTACAAGTGTACACCCAGTTATTTGGAGAAGATGTAGTGAGAGCATTATTATTAAAGGTATTTACATGTTTCTTATGTCCATCTCTTGGTTTGTCTTTTTTTAAGGATGTTGAAGAATCACAAAACCACCCTGGCGAGCCCATTGGAGATGACTACAAAAAGATGGGAACACTTTTTGGTGAACTGAACAAAACCCTCCTCAACATGGGCTTCACGAGGATGTATTTTGGAGAACGAATTGTGGAACCAGTAGTGGTCATTTTCTTTTGGCTCATGCTATGGTTCCTTGGCCTACAAGCCCTTGGACTAGTTGCTGTTCTTTGCCTTGTCATTATTTATGTACAGCAGTAAAACACTGGACATTTGGTAGCCGTGTATGTGATTGATAGAGCTACAGACTTGGGCTTTTTGAAAGCCAAAGAGTTTGACATATTTCATTTTGTGTATTGACTGTTTTGTAATTAAAGTTATAAATGAATTTCTTTAAAATGCAACTTTTTGTTAGTACAAGGATGAATATATATTTTTGACTATATATTAGCTTATTCAAACTCTTTTTCACCTACCTTTTGACACCTGCTTCCCCATACCAAATCTGAACATCACCCAACAGTGATGAGGCAAATAGCATGGTGTGGAGCAGCAGTGGAGCAATGCAGATCTTGTAAAGTTCCAGTGAAACATTTTGGAAGAAAAAGGAAAAAGAACTAAGAATAAGTTTTAATTGGAAAACTGTTCCACCCCCACCTCCACTGAAAAATCCCATTTGACAGAGATATTTGTCTGTCTGTCCTCTCTGTGTAGTCCAAAGCAAAGTAAGTGATAACTGCCACACACCACCGTGGAGCTATGAAAATGAACAATGCCAGCTGTTTCCTAAAGACTGAAAATACCGTATTTATTATTGGTGGTGAAGTTTGGGGCTAAATGTAAGTTTTTGTGTGTTATACCTGGGCCTTCATTACATTGTAACATTAGAAATGATTCTGGTGCTCATTTCTTCCTGTGAGTTTTTAAGGCTGCATGCCTGGCAGTGCCTGTAATTTGTACCTAGCCAGTTGCATGTTTTTCCTAGAGACAGTCTCAGTACATTTGTTTCCAAAAGTTTATAATTTTATAGTTCTTTTCTAACAATTATTCTAAGGTTTAAAACAACGCCTTTTTCTGTCATGGCATGGAATTTTTCAAAAAAATGATTTCTATCTTATAAAAGAAAAAAATCACATCTTTTTCTTTGATATCTGTATTGAAGAATACAAAAGTACACAATAAAATTACATGCTTAAATTGAGAACTCAGTAGCCACTTGTAATATTCTAGGATTAAAGTCAATTGACTAGCCATGTTTTTAATGTGTACTATGGGGTTTTATATTGAAATAAGTATTTCTTTAAATATACTTTGAAAATTAAAAATGACTGATATTTTTGGTTTTGTTAAAGAACCTAAAATCTTTACACTTTTATCGAAAAGTCATCTAATTGAACAAAGAAACTTAAATACAAAAATGGGGCGGCAAGGCATTTTTGTTTGGCAGGGCATTAACTAAAGCAATGGGGTGTTTACTAGGCCACATTGTAAAGCCCTTACTCATGCCATTGTGAATATTATTCTGTAATTTCAAAACAGAAAATTATGAAAACAGGAGCACTAACATGTACTGTGCACCTGTGTGTTGTGTATAAACATGGGCCTCTAAAATTTGGCTTTTGAAAAACAAAAAAAGTTTGTGCTGTCTCATGTCTTTATTGTGTTTGCAATACTTTCCGAGTTGAGGGCAGGGTGTTTGGAAAAAGGTCCCTTTGCATCCAGTAAGATTGCTAGGTTCTAACAGAGGCCTGGAGACTTTGCATGTGTGCACAAAATGCTAATGAGCACTTTCTTCCCTAGTGCAACCAGGAAGGCTGATTTCCTTTCAGAATGCAAAATAAAAGGTGCAGTGGACATAACAGCAGCTCTGGTCCTATGGGTGCTTCTCGTTAGGAATGCTTTAAAGGAAGCCCTAGTGTTTATATATAACACTCCCTCAATGCTATGCATGTGCACACTCATGTTAACGGGTGTGTTTTATGAAGAAATAGGGTGCACTTGCTGCTGTCACTTCCACATACATTATAGATTAATGTAGTATGCCATCAAAGTTTTTGCTTAGTATTGAAAAAAACCTTGACATAAAATATTTTCTCTTCTTCAACATGTTAGAATATCGATTGTATTGTTATCCTGAAGTGAAACATCATTTCTTTGGTTCACGGTGTAAAAAAAAGTAGATTCTCAGTTATCTCAGTTTTAAATGTAAATTATAAAAAAGTTACTTACAAACCAAGAAACAGCAGTTAAGTGCTAAGGTCCTTGAACTGCTGGTGTGCATGGCATCCTGTGTTCAGGAACTAACCCCAGCCAACCACACATCAGCAGACCCCTTCGCTTTGAACTGAACAGTATTTGTGCAACTTACTTTCTTGTGTTAAGCGGCCATTCTGGTCAGAGCAGGGTGCACCTGTACCCAGGAGCCGCTTGCACTGGCTAACAGGAGCCTATACTGTACATTTTCCTGCCTCTCGTGATAGTAAGTTAGTAGATTAAATTGGCTATGGTGAAAATATTTACATCATAAAATTTGGCAAAACTACAAAGGACATTTTTTTTCCTAGAAAGCCAGCTGTTAAAAAACCTCAGCATATTCCCAATCAGCCACCCTGGAGGCCACATTCCCATGGCCACCACAGTCTTCAAAGAAAAGACAGCATGTGTTATGAAACAAGAGAAGCACATGCAGTATGTCCCCACATACCGGGTACCCAGAGCCACTGCGGCATCTTCTCCATGTGGAGTTGTCTTTGAAGTATGTGTCTGATTGAACATTTTGATGAGAGAGAAATCTCTCTGGGCTGTCAGTGAGCTGCAGACCCAGAAAGGATGAGGCGGGAGATCAGGAGAAAAGAGACAAGACTTAAGGCACCATGATTTTGAGCTGAAGTAAAGGCCAGTTGTAATTTCAAACCTTAGAAACAGTCCAATCCTGGCAGTGAGAGACCCAGAGATCTTTGGTTTATTGCATCTATTTAAGTCGTTTTACAGATGTTTGTTGATTATAAATTATTGAAACCACTTTTGCCTTACAAAGTGAACAAAAGAAAACAATCAGATCATACTTGCAGACCTGTTAAAATTCTAGTAAATAACTAGCCAGGACAAGCATGCAAATTAAAGAAGAATACACAAGTCAAGGCTTTGGCATTATTGATGCATTCCTCCGCACATCTCCTATTTGATGCTCTTTGTCTACCAACGGCTACATCTGCATCTCCAGGTTCAGAGCACTGGGCAGACTAGAGGATCCCCCAGGTTAAGGGCTTACTTGTTTGCTTGCAAAAATTCCTCAAATTCAGCACATTCAAAGAAAGAAAGAGAGAGAGAGAGA
>LOEQ01000267.1:129881-142534 GCA_001685075.1 Bramus lutescens | reverse complement strand
AGAGAGAGAGAGAGAGAGAGAGAGAGAGAGAGAGAAGGGAGTAAATTGAAGAGACAATTGAAAGAGCTCTCAATAACCAACTAGCTGGTACAATCCGAGCAGCAAAGCCTTAAAGGCCCCTGGAGAGGAGCCTGGAAGGAAGGCAGCCTGGCAACTTCCCCTTTTATTGATGCTAGCCATGGAGCCTCTTCCATATATCAGGGTATCCCTGAGAGTCCCTCCTTGGGATTAATAGCAGGTGCTGAGTCCCTCTGGAGCAGAAGATTTTCTGAGACCTGACAGCCCCTTCTGACAGCGCCACCTGTTTTCCGCTCATTAGGAGATCCTCCAGTTCTCGGGAGCCTGAGTGTCTCCACGCTAGGCACGGTTGTTCTGCTGCAAGGGTGTCCAGGGATGACTGTGACCATGTGCGCAGTGAACATGCAGAGCAGCAAAGCAAGGGGGGCAGCACACCCAGGCTGCTCTAGAAATTGCACCGTGTCTTAGTTTCCCTCCTTATAAATACCAACGAATAGTTCTCCAAGAGGCAAAATATTGCTGAATAACATCTAAGCATTGTTTCCATGTGTGATAATTTATGTACTTAGCACGTAAGGTTCTTTACTTCTTGTCTGTTATTTATCTGCCACAGACAAGTGGTTTTCCTTTTTATCTCCTAAAGAACGATCTTTATTATTTTTAAGTAACACAAAAAAAATATGTTAACTGGGTTTCTTTAGTAAATAAAACTCTTCTCAAAGTTTTCCACAAGGGGCTGGCCTTCACATTAAAAATTTCCAAAGTATTTTTATTTGCCACAATAAAAACTGCATGAGTGGTCAGGCCTGATCGCAGAGGGTGGAAGCCGGCGATGCCTGGATGATGACAGAGGGTTCCAAGGCCCAGATGTGAAGCTTTTTCCTTCGGGCTGCGCTTGGTCAGTGGGGGGCCAAGGGCTGTGTCATCACTGACTGCTGAGACAAAAAGTTTAATGCCAAAAAGTTCAGGCATGATGCTGAAGATTTTGAAAATGGAAATTTACCACTACTTACCCCTTTAATTTAACTTTTAAACAATTATTTGCACAACTGTTTGCAACTGGGGTGGGGGGCTAGTGATGAAAGCTTAACTTCTGGAATCCCTGAAGACATTTTTGCAGAAAGTTCTGTGCCTCTGCTTCTTTTCCGTTACCAAAGCAGAATGCCAGGAAACTGGGAATAAACACAAGTGGGAGTCAAAAGGAGGAGTTCCTTGTGATGCCTTTTGGGGTGTCTGCTTAGCACCCTTGTGATTTTCTTTCCAGTTATTAATAATGCCTGTCTTCACTGGACTAAATAAACAAGTGACCAAAACTCATTTCTTACGTTTAATACTTCTTCTATAATATCTCAAAATGCTTTGGGGTCCTGCTTAGGTGATCCTTGCTGTATCCTGGGTAGTTTAGGAGTTGGAAATAATAGCTCAAAATAAAGAAGCACAGTAAAGGAGTTCAGTGAGAGCTAGTCCAGCCATCTCCACCCTGTCGCTTGCACAGCCAGCCATCTTTACAGCCCCCACCTCCCTGTGGCAATGGACCATTAAAAAGGTGAGTCCTCCAAGAGTTCAAGGCGTTAGGAGGAGAGCACTGGAAATGGGGAGTTTCCACATTTACTTGGAGGAAAGGATGGCCAAGGTTTTCTAGGAAAGACTCAGAGGAGAGCTCAGCCACAGATAATGGGTTAGATTGGAGCTTCCCACAGAAGCCTAAGTGCCTCCATGTCCAATCTTAAAGAGGCCAACAAATCTTGTCTAGAGCCTGCTGTTCCCATAGCAATGCCAGCAGCACAGCACAGGGCCATCCAGCGTTCCTGGGGCTGTCCAAAGGCAGAGACTGAAGATGGGAGGAAACTGATAGGGGCTCCCACTAGGAGTTTGTTCTCCTTGGGAACTTGCAGGCATACATACAGAAAGTCAAAGAGACAGACAGACATACAGATAAAGAGGAACTTTCTGAAATTTATAGATAGATACTTTCATTGCAATAGGATCATGAACCTGGCTACTTGAATACTTTCATCACTGAACTTGAATTAGCATACAGTAAAAACTGACAATATGGGCCAAATATCAAGTGAGAATCATAGCAGCGTACTTCCTGTTTTACACATAGATTGTATGTTTTATATTTTAAATACTACAAAGCAAATATTTTATGACTAAGACAAGGCTGCACTAAGTAGTCCAAACTAGTCCTTTTGATTCTGATGCTGAGGTTATGGGACAAGCCACCCATCCATTATATATAATAGATCTATATAACAGCTGCCTAGCTATTCTGGCTGATTTGAAAACAAGGATCCCTTTTGAATGTTGAGCTATCAAAGTAACTTGTTAATTTTTAAATCCACTGTTGATATGTTCCAGTGAAAACGACTACTTAGTCTGGGGTTTTCTTGAATTCTTTGGTTATTTGTTAATAAGTGTTAAAATATAAGAAAAGGCCATGGAGCTATTGACTTTTGTTAGCTTCTGGGACAGGGAGAGCATACATAGCCCCTGGAAAGCCAAACATGCTCCAGAAGACCACATCCAATAGGTCATCCAGGCAAAATTAAACAGAAAAGTGCTGGCGCTAAATGATGTCATAAACCAAATGGACCTAGCAGATGTTCCTATTACACTTCACCCAAACACAAAAGAATATAACTTCTCAGCACCTCATGGAATCTTCTCCAAAACTGACCACATACTGGACACCAAATAAGTCTCAACAGATACAAGAAAACTGAAACAATATCTCATATCCTGCCTGCCATAAATTAAAGCTGGATATAAATAACAACAGAAACAACAGAAATCTTATAAATTCATGGAAACTGAAACACTACTGAATTAAAAAATGGGTCAAGAAATTAAGAAAGAAATGTTAAACATTTTAAAATTGAATGGAAATGAAAACACAACATTCCTAAACCTGTGCGATACAATGAAGGTATTTCTAAGAGGTAAGTACATAATACTAAGTGCCTACTTAAAAATAAGGAGACGTCTTATATTAGTAACTTAACAGTACACATGAAGGCTCTAGAACAAAAAGAAGAAATCACACCCAAAGAAGTAGACAGCAAGACATAAACTCAGGACTGAAATCAATAAACTAGAAATAAAAATCAATGAAATGAAGGTTGGTTCTTTGACAAAATGAGTAAGATTGAAAAATCCTTTGTCAAGTTAACGAAAAGATGGAGAGAAGACCCAAATTAATAAAATTAGAGATAAAGGGGAGAGGGATAACAACAGAAAGCAAATATTCAGCCAATCAGGATCCAGTCGGCACCCTATAAATTTGAGTTTTGGAATGCAAGGCACTTTAGGATTCCTGAGAGGAAGAAGAGAAGGGAGAGATGGCTGACTTCAGCGTTGTAATTTGGAAAAAGCAGTGAACAAGAAAAAGGTGCCATGTGACAGAGCTCAGGTGGAGGGGGTTTTTATTGGGGGAAAGTGAATGGGAAAAGGGGGGAGGGGAGACCGGCCTCTGGGGACAGGAGTAGCAGAAGAGAAAGAGACAGAGATAGAGAGATAGAGACAGAGAAAGAGGGAGAGATGGGCGGTGGACAGGGCCTTTTTAAAGGGGAACCTAGTGGATGTGCACAGGAGGTGCCCTTGGTGGCTACAGCTGAGGATGTATACCCCAAGGTCAGGCCAGTACAGATGCCTGAATACTAACATTCAGAACTCCACGGACAGACTCAAGAACCTGAGATCCCTGTGCATGAGGCTTCTGCCTCTGTCAAGGGAAGGGGCTTTACTGAACTACTTACTACTCCAGGCAGGGGAAACTCTACTCTGTCTGGGTCTCCAAGGCTCCACACTGCAGTCAGCTGCCTCACTGCAGAGGCGTCAGAACAGACAGAGGTTGTCGTAGCTCATAGCCACCACCTGCAGCTTCACTGAGCATTGCTGCGCCTCGTACGCAGTCGTTTAAAACACCGAGAAGTCTTTCTTGTTGGGGAGAACTGTGCCCAAAGTCAACTTCTGAAGAGCAGTAAAACTTAGCTCAGATCCTCGGAGGAGACGTGGCTCCCCCTTTTGGCTGAACAGAAAGCAGCTCCTCTTGCTCTCCACAGTATCTCATTATTAACCTCCGTTGTAAGGCTTTCATTGGTATGACCTAATGATGTTCTCTAACTTTTTATAGTACGCCTAAAACGTTAGTCTTCATTTAAGAGGCAAATGATTTGGGTTTTCCTGAGGAATTTAGAGGGTTTAACTAAAACATTAACTAAGACATAAAAATGTGTATTTATCATTACAAGTTTTTATTATTATTATTTATTATTAATCTAGGGTGGGGAGTTTGTGCCATGGTGTGGGGGTTGGGCTTTTGCTATTGTATGCACTTTGGAAGTCAGAGGACAACTTCATGAAGACAGGTTTTCCCCTTCCATTTTACATGTTTTCTGGGATTAAACTGGGGTCACTGGGCCAACACCATAAACAGTTTACTAGCTGAGCCTTCTTGCTGTTCCCAACACGGTTTCTATAAAATGTAAATTTTATATATAAATTGTAAGACAATTTGATGTCCTATCAAAATACTTGAAACAAATTGTCTGAGGGGAAGAGAGTTGTTGATTGTTTCCTGTAGCTGCTGTCGTTGGCTGTCCTCCATTCTGATGATGTCTCCTTAGAAAGCATAGCAGCCCTTGACAATTCAGCAATAAACACAGCAGAGTGAGCTCTCTGTGTGAAGGACCAGACAGTAGACATCTCAGACTTCACAAAGCACGTGATTTCTGATGCCGCTTCTTAAATCTTTGAATAAAGTATGGAATCAGCCCACTATGGAAAAGATGACCATTGTTTCATTCCAACAAAGCCATGTCTGAATAGTAAAATTGAAATCCATTACATTTCACTGAATTTCAGTAGATTAGTAAATTTCTTTGGGAGCAAAAATAAGCCTTAACTTTTGAGTTATGCAAAGTGGGTAGTGGGCTAGCTAGCCAGGGACCAGACTGCTTGACTCCTACAGCCAGGGCCAGCCTGTTTGAGTCTGTGTCTCCCATTTGGACACACATCCTGAGTTCCAGCTACCTTCTCATAGTCTCCAATTCCTCCCGCTGTGAGTATCCCGAAGCACCTCAAACCAAAGCCCTTTCAAACTAGCTCAGAACATATGTCTCATCCAGGCCTGTCTGCATGTCAAAAGCCACTATTTCTGTTCACAGTCCATCATCGCCCAGTCTCCAGGCCTGACAATTGGAACTCATGGTACTCTAACAGGACCCTCGTCTAGTTCTGCCTTGCTTTGAGACTGATTTTGCTTTCAGTCCTCATCTCCAGCATCTGGGTTGTGGCCTTTGTTTTCTAGCCTGCACTGTTGCCTTGGCCCATGTACCCAGCACGGCTGGTAGCTGGTAGCACAAGTCCTAAAATGCTCCTCCAATCGAGTCACTGTAGAACTGTAAAGCTTTGTCTTATTCTATTATTTATCAAATTTGATACAAACACTTCTGGTTGGTAGTGGAGGCCTTGGAGACATTATCTCAACTATGTTTCTAGTCTTGTTTCATTCTAAGTGCAATCAACTTCAATGAGAAAGTGTTGGGTGCTCCCCTGAACATGCTGTTACAATAATAAACAAAAGTATCCAGACTGCATGCTTTGCACATTTTGCATGGCTCTGGCTGCATGGGCCCTGGGTTCGATTTCTTGCCTCTATTTTGCCCAGACTGCACTGTTTGCAGCCTAGATATGGGAAATGTATCAGTCAAGCTGTCACGTAAAGATAAAAGATAAAACTGGTGGCGAAGTATTACGAGGTAATCCTTTCAAAGAACAGACAGATCCTTCTTTGTAATGTTTTACACAAGCTGAAACTATCAACCGAGGTCTGTCTTCACTACAGGGAAAGGTCTTGCTACCGGCCTTTCTAGAAAGCAGGTGCTTGGGTGCTCCCAGTGGAGCATAAGCATTGGCCCTTCCACACTAGTTTGAGCAATATGCATCACCTCCATAGTATGAAGAGACTCTGCGTCATAACTATATATTCCCTGCTGTTGGCTATATTTCTATATGTGGTATGTGACAGAAATAAAAATAGGCCCCAGTGTATGAGGACATCACCACACCTACCACATGCACACTCTCCAGAAAACAAGCCTGGAAGAAACACTCCAACAAGAAGAAAAAAGTGCCCCTAGGGGCTTTGAGAATAAGGTTACATAAAGCTCTGCTTTATTGTTGTGAAATTTCTGCACATCTATGTCTCCATGTGTCAAAGCTTATAAACTTGGGTGCTTTAAACATGAGTAGCTACCCAGAGAGTAAGGCTGGGCTCAGTCTTGAGCAGCGAAGCTCTTTTCTCTGCGTATTAATGCAGAGCTTCAGAAGTGGTCAAAGCACTGAGATTAAGTTACTGCCGAAAGCTCAGCTTTAAATAGAATATCTATACCACCCTCTCTAGGGCCCAGTGAGCATTGCAGAAAAGAGAGGAAAAAATGTAAGAGCCAGCAGCTGGGTGCTATAAAATGCTGTCTTCTGGATATGACGTGATCATGGCAATCATGAACACTTAGGAACTGTAGATGCCTACCCAAGATGGGGCCCATCAGCATAGCACTGTGGATGAGGGAGGAACTCATGAGGCCTCCACCTCTCCCTAAGGAACTTGGTTACCAGGCAAAGGGTATCATTTTTAGAGTTCTAACCATTTGTAAGTAAATAACCCCTCACCCATTCATATGTAAGCAACCCTAATTAAACTCAGTGGGTCAAATAGAAAATGACACAAAAGTGAGAGGGAGATACCAGAGGAAGAATGGAAGGGGGGTCAGCAGGAAGAGGAAAGGAGTAAGAGAGGGTGGTGGGGAGTGTGACTGCCATACATTTTACATGAACATGTATCAGTTCTAATGCATTGTATATATGCTTATATGAAACTTAAAAAATTTAAAACTGAATATCTCGGTGAGGTTTTTTTTTGTTGTTGTTGTTGTTGTTGTTTCAAAAGGCTTTATTCTTTCTTGGTCCAGGACTTGAGAAGGGCTCCAGGGCATTACAAAGCAGCTGCCTGGGGGCTTCTTGAAGGTCCTGAGGCTGGCTGGTGCAGAGCAGAGGTGGGAACCCCTCGGAAGGAGAGGCCTCCTTGTCATGCTTGAGAGTGAGCCACTCAAAGAGGTACTCGCCCAGAAATGCCTGGGGCCCAGCAGCCAACCTGCAGAGGTTGGTCAAGTGGTTGCCCATCTTCTTGATGACCTTCACCTCCTCATCCAGGAAGTGGTTTTCAAGGAAGTAACAGAGATGAGGATCTGTGCGAGCAGAACCCAGGGAATGAAGATCCAAGAGGGCNCCATCTTCTTGATGACCTTCACCTCCTCATCCAGGAAGTGGTTTTCAAGGAAGTAACAGAGATGAGGATCTGTGCGAGCAGAACCCAGGGAATGAAGATCCAAGAGGGCCTGGTTAAAGTTCTCCAAGGTCAAAGCAGCTTCCATGCCCTCCTGGGTTTTACCCACTCATCTTGAGATGGCTTCTGCACATCCTGAAAGAGTGCACAGCCTCCGGGATCAGTCTCCAATTTGAGGAGACGCTCGGCGCCCTGGCACTTCTCCTCCGTCAATTCACAGAAGGAGTGACCTACACCCTCCAGAGCCACGTCATCCCGATCAAAATAGTAGCTCAGAGAGAGGTAGGTGTAGGAGGCCCGCGGGTGCAGGCTGACCAGGTGGTTCAAGGCAGCCTCCACTTGGATGGAATAATTCTGACGAACCTGGGAGGTCACGGCTGAGGCGCAGTCTGGAGCTACCCGCAGAGACGGTGCTGGCTGGTCCTGGGAGCTGAAGGCAGGGAGAAGTTGGTCCCAGAGGCTGCAGCTGTCTTCTTCTACCATGTGGGATCTGGAATCAAATTCAAGTCACCAGGCTAGGTAGTAACTGCCCTTGCCTTCTGAGCCATCTTGACAGCCTAGTACTACTTGTATAAGAGTATTGCAAAGGATAGAATTCCATATAAAGAATATTGCACTGTACACATTACTATCGTCATTAGTTGTCATGGTGATACTCATGCCATACCAATCCGGAGGGTGTTCAGGTCATAAACACAATGTAGCTTGCCAAGGGACAAGAGGTTCCGGTTTAGGGAGTAATTACCGCAGGCCAGACAGACTTTGGGTGATATATATTATACATCATTCTACTGACTGAATTTTTTCAATAAAGTTTTATTGAATGTTTTAAAACATGACAGTGCTGTTTCATTCCTTCCTCTTGCTGCATAGAAAGGGTAGAAAGACCTTTTCTGTAAAGTGCTGGTCAGAAAGTATTTCAAATTCTTGCATAAATTAGCTCACGAGCAGGGCTATGTTCCAACACATTATTTACAAAACAGAAAGCTGTGGCTGTAGTTTTCGACTTGTGTCAAGAAACAGTGATTCTTGAGCCTGAAAACATGAAACCCTCATATGAAAGTTATAAAAACAAAACATGGAGACCAGATAGACAGATCAAGATTATAATGATAGATTTCAGTACTAATTGAATTTTTTTGTTTGTTTGATTTTTGGTTTTGATGTTGCTTCGAGACAGGATTTTTCTGTGTAACAGAGCCCTGGCTGTCCTGGAACTCACTCTGTAGGCCAGGCTGGCTTCAAACTCACAGAGATCTACCTGCCTCTGCCTCTTGAGTGCTGGGATTAAAGGTGTGTGCCACCATGCCCAGCCTGACTGGACTTTTAGAGTTCTTAAGAACTTCCAAAATGGTATTAAATTATTTTATAATCGATAAGCTAATCTAAGTTAACATAGAAATCAATGTAAAGACTTGAAGATTTTTAAATGCATTTTGTACTGTGCTTCCAATAAATTAATATTATACAACTATTTGCTAGACAAGCTACCTGTACTGTACATCATTCATCGACACTCCAGTAATTTCCAATCCTTTGCAGACTTTGGTACCTTGTCGCTGCAAGTTCTTGTTTGACACAGGTGTCTCTCTCTTAGCCATGATTTGATTCAGGAAAGGGTTAATAAATTCCCCATCAACCCAACAGTAGTTAGGCGACTTGTGGTCTAGGGATGTAGTTAGCTTAGTAGGAGAGGACTTGCCTAGCATGTGTGAGCCCCTGGTTTAAACCTCAATTCTGTTAAAGAAAAAAAATTTTTGTTACATTTTGCCAATCTTCAAATTATTCCCAAATTATTTACATAGAGACTATTAGCTTATACTGGCATGTCATATTTAGTTAATGCTCTTAATGCCTAGTATTTGCAGGAAGAATGAGCTTGGATTTGGGGACACAAGACGACTATCTGAAGAAAGTTTGGGTTGTCACAGGAGAAAGTATGTGTAGCTGCCATCTCTTACATAGAGACCAAGGATGCTTCTAAACACCCCTCAGTGTACAGGACAGCCCTGTGACAAAGAACCAATTGGACCAGACACTAATGCTGATATTAAGACGCCCTGTGCTAGGGACTAATATACACAGCCTAAATTTATCAGATTACACTGAAATTACATTAAACCACATTTTTACAAATAGAAAAAAGCTCACAACTTAAATGTCATTCCAATGAACACTTCCTTTATTGATATATTTTCTTCAGCATTCTACAATTTCTAAATTATGCTGTTAATTTTTAATGAGACCAATTTTTCTCATAAATTAAAAAAATGACTTGTATTTATCCACTTCCAGTGTTCTTCATTTGTTCTTTCCTATAATCTGGGTGTCCATCTGCTGTTTTTCCTATAGGCTGCCATGCTCCTGTTAAGCATTTGGTTTTGCTTTTTTTTTTCATTGGCTTTTGTTCATTTGTTTTTGTAGTAAAACTCTGTCGCATTGAATTCTTTCAGGCTGTGTCTGCTGGAAAGTGTTCTTTGCTTTCATTTTTCAAAGCTAGTTTCCCGATGTAGTTGACAGAGTCCAGAAGTCTCTTCTCCCCATCCTTTTTATGACTGTAGCCCTTCCCAGATATTGCTGTCTTGAGAGTGGATTTTTGTTTTGTTTTGTTCAGTATGGTTGGCTGTTTTTTTGTTTTGTTTTGTAGTTCTGGGTCAGAATCCAGCCAGGATCCAGCCAGGAAGCGTGCTCACCAAGTGCCCTTCTCTGAACTGAGACTGCCAACCCTTATATGTCATTCTTGCTGCTGTTTCTCCCACAGTGGATTTTTCTTTGTCTCCAGATGTGTTTTTTGTTATTATTGGGTTTTTGTTTTCTCTCTTTTGCTTTTTAACAGCTTTCCTATTCCGGGCCCTATTGCACAGTCTCTGCATTTGTCCTGTTGGACTGCACTGAAGAGTTCTTAAATCTGTGGCTTGGTGTTTTATCAAATACCGGTGATTCATTTGCACTGGATATGATGGTGAGCACCTGTAATCCATGCACTCGGGAGGAGAGGCAGGAGAATCAAGAGTTCAAAGGCAGCTTCTTCTACAGATAGAGCTCAAGACCAGGCTGATTACACAAGTTCCTGACTGGGGAAAAGGCAAAAGCAAAAGTAAAAGCAAATTCTTTGCCATGATTTTCAAGTCATTTTTCCCTCTCCCGCTCTCTCTTCCTCTTCCTCACCTCATGTATGGGTTCACTGCCCTCCGACACGGCCTCCCTGGCTGCTTCCATGCCATAGGCTCTCTGCTATGCTCTTCGTTTGCAGTGAACTGCCTTCACATTAATTACTCCTTTACATTTTCACTCCGCGAGCTGCTGGAAAGCTCAACCGATGTGTTCCTTGTGTTTTCACAAGAAAAATGTAATCAATTCTTAATTCCCAACTTTCATGCTTTTCGGCATTTCCAATTGTTTCCTCAAATAGGACATGTTAGCTCACACGGGTGTAGTAGCTCTGTCAACCCTCTCTTCCAGAGTCCAGTAACTAGATCTATGTCTCAAAGCCCACTTCAGTGTTTCCTCTTGTATATGGGTCTCCATTCTACTTATTTTTGTATCCACTTAAAAAGTTTTAATTTATTGCCACTGTCTAAACTGCAACCTTAAAGATAAAGAGTAATTTTGTGGGGTGTTTTTGTTGTTGTTGTTGTTTTGTTTTTCCTCTATCATTCCTAAGGAGTAAGGATCTTTTTTCTTCCTTTTATGTAAAGGCAATTTATCCAACTCTCCCTACATTAATGTTTGAACAGAGACAAGTAGCATTGCTTTAAGCTTTCATTTACCTGCAATTTGCCTAATACTCAAATAATAACTGTGTCCTTGAAGTGTTTGTTTGGTGGTTTTCCTTCTGTTTTACAGCTCAGAGGAGGGCGATAGTTTTGACCCAGTCATGTTCAGCCCCTCGGTCCAAGATCCTAAGTGCTACGGGGTATGCAGAAAGGTTGGGAATCCCATCTACTTCCCAGCCCACCCTCTGCTCTTGCCATCTACTTCCCAGCCCACCCTCTGCTCTCGCTTTCTTGTCGATGCTGTGACTGGTGAGTGGGAAAATAAGGGTTTTATTTTCAAATCTACATAGTATTCTGTGGACACACTGCATTATTACACATGACCACAGATTTAGTAGGTCTAAATCTGAAAACGAAAGATTTGACCTGAAATCAAATAGTAGTATTTGAAATGAGAACAACTGTTTGACTACATTTGGGGATTGCATGAATCAGACTGGCTAGTACCCCGTGGCAAGGGGCACGAATCATTTGGAGACAGCACTGATCACAAGTGTGCTGACCGGTGCTGTTGATACACGTGATCCAAACACTTTCCTAAGACCACACTCCTCATTTGGTGGCCTGAAATTGGGCTTGCCGATTTAGGAGAACTAGTTGCGTGACCAAGAGTGGAGCAGCAGCTGGAGACTGCTCCACACTGCCACCTACAGCACCCTGAAGATCTCTGAGAGATGGGTGAAGTTGGAATTCTTGGTTTTTTGTTTGTTTTGTTTTCCCCAGGATGAGTCAGTGTATAAAGCAGAGTCAGAGTTAATTAAAACAAACCCTAAAATGGATTTAAGCTCCAGAGCTAATAGGAAAAGAGGCCCCGGGAAAAGGATAAGCTACACCTAAATATGGGTGTGGCTTCTCCAAGAGCTGCCTTTAACTACCTTTACAGTAGTTAAGTACACGTCTTTGAAGGTTTCTGAAGTTACCTCTCAAAGAGTTATTAAGGAATTTAAATGAGATGAGAGGGTGTCCCTGAGGTGCTTGGGATAGGATTATAGCTGAGAAGGTAAAACCCTAGGTCACAGGGTTGCACAAGGCAGCTAAGACGTATTATTACTGTAAATACAGTTTGTGATCCTGTTAGTGAATTCCCAGAAACGAATAAGATCATGCTTGAAGGTCATATATGCTCAGGCCTTAGGCACGTGTGGTGGTTTGAATAGGAACAGCCCACATAGACTCACATGTTTGAAGGCTTGGCCCACAGGGAGTGGTACTATTAGTAGGTGTGGTCTTGATGAAGGAAGTGTGTCACTGTGGGGGCGGGTTTTGAGGTGATATATGCTTGAACTAAGACCAGTGTGGCTCACTATCACCTGTTGTTCATAATGTAGAACTCTCAGCTCCTTTTCCAGCTACACGTCTGCCTGCATGCCACATGATAAAGGGACTAAACCTCTGAATTGTAAACCAGCCCCAACTAAATGTTTTCCTTTATAAGAGTTGCCATGGGGGGCTGAAGAGATGGCTCAGAGGTTAAGAGCACTGACTGCTCTTCCAGAAGTCCTGAGTTC
>LOEQ01000267.1:99980-123322 GCA_001685075.1 Bramus lutescens | reverse complement strand
CCCCGGTGTGCACCCGGCATTGACTCCTGGACACACCCAGCTTTGAATTTGTTTCATGTCAAAGCGTCTGTCCACGTCTTTGATTTTTCTTTTGGGCCTTAACAGAGCAGGTGAAAACCTGGCCCCGAGGTTGATGCCTCAGGTGAATTTTAAGTAGAAGCCACTTTCTTCTGGCTCTGATGAACTCTGTTAAATCAAGAGCTGCCCGATCACGGCGCACACTGGACATTTAAGTGATTGGTGCGGCGCTATGTAATTCTTTTCATAGTAATACTTAGAAATTTGGGAAAGATAGCACGCTGTGATTGCTACTCGCGTGCTATCGCCGAACATCACTTCTCTTGTGCGAAGTGGAATATGCTTAAGATTTTTCTATCCACGCCATCCAATAGCAAAATTTTATGATTATCTCCTTGTTATACTTTTTATTTCCTAGAGTACTGGGGAGAAAGACGAGGCACATAGCGTTGGTGTTGACTTTATTGTTACTAAGTATTTCCAAGGAATTTCAGCCTAGAATTAAAAATCTAAGCCAGGCACTATTTGGTACTTTCTTAAGCATACTGCAAGATTTCCAGCCAATAGCTTTGTACCTTCCAGCATGCGTACTGAAACCAAGGGATTTGTAATTCTGAATCTTTGAGTCATGGAGACGTTTTAAAACACGATTCACTAATCGGGCAGCTTATCCCCTGGGATACAGAATAACTACGGCTTTACACTGTGCATAGCTAGAATTGGAGTGAACGGACTTTTCTATTTCTGCTTAGTTTGGTATTTTGATTTTCCTGATTTCTATACTGTTATGGTCACAGGGGAGTTACATCTGCTTAATATTGTAATCCCAAATCATATTGTTGTAAGTTTTATGTGGATGAACCCTTTCATTAAGCTATGCAAATAGACTTATGAAAGAATTGGACATGCACCATCTTTGGCTTTAGGTTATTGCCTCAGAAGGTGTAATGTTCTAACTCAGGGAAGGAGTGTTTTGTATTCTGTGGTAGACACAATGTTTTTATATTTGACTCTGGAGTACGTTACTTGGATTCCCCTCCTCCATGGTGATTTTACAAACTACATTTTACATATACTATTCACTAAAATTGTGGATTCTTGGTTGAACACGGGCTTGGTAACATAGGATAGGAGGAACTGAGGGAGTCAAGTGTACATTGTCTGTACATATGTCATAATACTTGATCGTGAGTCTGCACTTTGCCCTGGGTAGACACTTTGAGTAAGCCCTATATGACATGGATACTGATCTAAGACCATCTGACCAGGACCGATCCTGTTTCTTTTCATCAGCAAACACAGGTTTAACAGTTTCCTTACTTGAATCTTCTGGTGAGCGCACTGTTTAATATTAGTCTTAACAATTCTTAGCAGCATCCTGGAAGCATGTCGTTACTTAAACACAGTAAGATTAAGCAGTCTTTCAGTTTAGTTGCTATGTTAAGCATGCATCTGACCAATTAATAGTTACTTCTAGAGGTGAAAAAAATGGGTAATCACAAAAGTTTACCTTGATTTTATGTCACTGTACTTATGATGGCTAGAAAAATATAGGACATCCTAGCCTTTCTTAGGCTCATTTAGGCTGAACTCCACAGGGGTGCTTTGTCATTTGAGGCCTGATTTCTTAGCCTTGCAGATTTCCCCAGAGTATCTCAAAACGAGATCACTTACTCTACACTATGCATTCTCAACACTATAATTACCAATTGTACTCCAGTGCACTCTAGGATTTTGTATGCTAGGATAACTGCTGACCAGTCAAAATATCAACATAAGTGCTAAAGCAAGTTGGAGACCTTAACTGCCAAGAAACAGAACATTGAATATCCTGAGGAGTTAACCTTCTTCATTTTGAGGGTTAGCCGACGAGCAAATCTTGAAGAACTCCATATGCTGGCCAGTTCTGTTTCTCTGGACAATATTCGAAGTGTGTAACTTGTAGCATGTCCCTTGAACTTCTAATTGTTCTGTCTCCAGCTCCCAAATTCTGGCATTAGATGTGTGCAACCTCGCCTGGTTCATGCAGTGCTGGGGCTTGAATCCAGGGTGTCACATGGTTTAAGACAGCTTTGTCCAGCTGAGCCATATCCCCAGCCCTCCATGGCACTTTTTCTTAGGTTCTTGAGAACCTAGTTGTGTTTTGTTGTATTTTAATTCCAGACTTTAGGTCGCTGTAAAATTGCCCACACTTGGTCCAGTTAAGTTGTATGAGTTATGCAAAGGTGTGATCATGTTTGGTGTGCTCTATTTAACGGTTGTCAGCCCACTGGGTTCTAGCAGCAGACTTGCTTCTAGGCAATGGTTTTCAGTGATTTGCTTATCCTTTCCCAGTGAAAATGACTTAGTGCCTGTCAATGTTTAGCTATTTCCTGTGTGCCAGGCAGTATTCAAAATACTACACGTTATCTCGTTTATTCTTTTGCACACTCCCATCTGTCAAAAATTTTGTGCACTAGCTAGCCAAGATGCTTGAGACCGATTTCTTAATTTTTCAATAGTATTTTAGAATATTTCTATATACAACACTCTTAGACATGGACCCAAGTTGTATTTCATACACACCTTATATACCTGAAAGTGATTTTGTAGTATTTTTAGTCTGTCTGCAGTTTTACACTGTTTGCTTTCAACACTGTAATGTTTATGTAATGTTTGTCTTAATGTCACCCAGGCTGGCCTCAAACTCTCCTGTATTTGACTGTCTTCCTGTCATGTGAAGTCAGGTGTGGAATTTCCACGTTGTGGCCTCAGGTTGGCTCACAAAAAGTTTTAGGTTTGGAGTATTTTGGATTTTGAACTTTTAGATTAATGTTATTCAGCTTGCACTTGTGTTATAGGCTGGAAACCAAAGCTTAGAGAGTTTAACTGGCCTGAGATAACAGAGCTGGAATTGCAGTCAAAGTCCCTCTGCAACCAGAGCCCTTATCTGGTAATAGCTTATAGCTTTTTATTTTGTAGATAACGTTTGCTTACCCTCTGTGCCTGTGAAGAATCCTGGATGCTCTTGGTGAAGAATTTATGAGTAGCTCAACAACTTGACCCTGTCTCATGATACGCTTCTTGAAGCTGTGGACTTGATCTCTGCAGCATCCTGCCGTCTTCTCCTTTTCTGATCTTTCTTGGCTAGTCTTACTCTTTCTAGCTGTCAGATAATGGGATTTCCTAGTGTCTTTCCTTCATTTAATTATCTTTTCATGTACCCTGCTTATCCCAAGGCAATTTAGCCTTTCCTCTTACTTCAGCCACTACCATTTCATGTACCTTTGTAGACTAATATAAGGATGCTCTTGCCTAAGATTCTGTTTTAGTTTCCCTTTATACACTTGGACTCTGTTTTGTCTAAGTGTTGGATTTCTTTTCATGCAATTAGTGTCTTCCAAATTGTTCTCCTAGTACTATCTGAATGTCATAGTAGTTGGGCTTTCTAAAACTACACTGCATTGTGGTGTTTCCTTGTTTAATGACTTCTGCTGCTATTTCCTATAGCTAAATTTCTGGATCTTGTTTTTCTCCTGCAGCAGCCTGATCACTTGTGTGGAATTCATGTTCATCATGTATCCATTTTATCATGTGCATTCCTGTGTTTGAGTATCTGTAACTTAATTTTGTTCTCAGCAAAAACACATCAATACAAATAGATCAGAAAAAAGGCATTTTTAAAAATTGAAGATATTCTTGTTTCAAAACAACATATTTACAAATCTTCATATTTTAACTTTTTGATAAAATGTTATCCTTCATTTGAAAATAGTATTGATCCTATCTTGCCAACCTTACTCTCCTCAATTCTCCGATTGGCCATTCCTTTAGCATTCTGTACTCCAGCTGGATTGTGTTATCCCTGATGCTAAGGAGCAGAGTATTCTCTCACCCTTTGCCTTTATGTGTGATGTTTTGCCATAATGTGTATTGCTAAGATAGGGGAATCTGTGTTGTCAATAGTAAGGGATTTGTTTTATTGGTGTGCATATTTATGGGCTTTGAAAAACTTACAGATTAAAGATGCTTCCGAAATTTCGCAAGTTACTTTTCACAGTAGTGGATTTAAATGGATACAAAAAACGTGGCCTGTTCTGTCTTGCCTCTTAGAGACTCCAGGACTTTGCTCTGATCTTTGTTCTTCCTGGATATTTTTTTTTCCCAGTGTACTTTTGGGTAGTACTGTGAACCACATGTGTTTATCCACTCCCTGTGTCCTGTTGTTCCATCTGTTCTGAGACACTACCTGCTCACTCCCAGTGGCTGTCAGTACAACTTCCAGTCCATCTCACAGGCTGCGCTCGCCTTTCCTCAGCCCTTTCTTCCTTCTGGATTTTAAATCCGAATCAGTTTTACTTTATTGTTTCCTACATTCTCTTAGAAAACTAGTCTACTGCCACCTTGGCTGTGAACCTGAGGCTCATAATACCCCTTCCTTCCTGTGTCTGCGGCCTCTGCGTCTGTGCTGGCTCATTGTGTGCGTTTGTTGTTGTCAAGATGACACAAACCTAGATATATCTGAGAAGAGGGACTCTCGCCAGAGGAACTGACTACATCAGATTGGCCTGCAGATTCTTCATTTTAGTGCTTACCCTACTTCTAGGATAAAGGCTAAAATCTGCAAAACCTTTAATGTGTCCTTCCAGATTCTACACTATGTATTTCTTGCCTGTTTTTTTCTTTTCCTGTCTCAATGTTACATTCTTCCTTGAATCTGTTTCTTCCCTTTTCACTTAGATAACACCTGCTTACTCATCTTTTCACTGAATATTCAAGAATTATCTTCCAGAGTTTTCTTGAAATATCACCAATCCTTTGGCAATAAGAGCTCACAGCACTGCTGAACGGTCTGCTCTTCTGAGCTCCACTTACCTACTTAGCCTTTGAATACGCGCATTGCAGTTGTGTCCATGCTGAGCTTGGCTTCCTGTTGAATACCTGGGTCCTAGTTAAGTTCCTAGCCCATAGTAGATGTAAATATTTACAACTCTGGGAATATAGTTTCTTTACTATGTCACTGTTTTTACATCCCTGGCTTTTGATCTCTGATACTCAGAACCACCCTTTTCCCTATTTGGGTATGAGTTGATTCCTCTTCTTCAGGGTGATTAAAATACAACCTTGTTTGTAATTTACCTTTCTGTCTACCCCATTTTACTTGTAAGATTAATTATTATGTATTTTCATGTCCTAAGTATTAACATGTTGCTTTGCCTGTCATTCAGACACTTAAAGAAGGAAGAAGATTTGGTGTCACTCATGAAAAGAAGTCCCATATCTTACTTTCCAAAAGCAGGGGATGGGTGAGTTCAGGTGCTGCCCACAGCATGGAAACTGGAGGCCTGAGCTTCCTTTTGTTACTAGTGTCCTCTAGAGCATGCTCTTCTCAAGAGGCAGTGGCTGTTTTGTTTGTTTTTAGTCTGCCTGTGTTTTCTGTCTTTGCCGTGCACAGTGGGAAGATCTAACTCCACTACTCTTCCAAGGCATAAAAATAATTTTCTGAATATCCATTCTAAAGTTCATCATTCAGAAGGCGCTGTTAATAGTAACTCTTTTTCCTTTATGATTACCAGTTCTATAAGGCCTCCACAGATACATAGCCATATGTCTACCAGTAGCTGCAACGTAGATATGCAATGACATTCGTTATGAGGGATTGGCTCCAGTGCAAACTGTCACTGTCTACGGTATACAAGTTACTGACCCAGGAAAGCCAGTTTGAGTCCCAGCACCTAGGCAGAAGACAGCCAGGCCATCAGCTCATGCAGTGAGGCAGAGAATTGGACCTGTGACCATAGGCATGACATACTCATGTTGGCATTATTCCTCCTTGAGACATCTGTCAATCTTACCCCTTCAGATTTGAGTGGTTAAACCTCCGCTGAAATATTTGATGTCAGCTGCCCATCATCATTTTCATAATAGCTTTAGCCAGGCATATGATTCATATATTGCCCATTCTTTTGTTGGGAGTGGGGAGATATCTTGGGAGGCTTTTAATTTTTAGTGGACTTTGGAACCACTTACCTTTGTTGCTCATCATTTATTTATAATCTTCAACAAAATATGAAGGATCGTCACCAGGTAGGATATAAAATGAGTTGAAAAAGAAGAATACCAATGTGTACTTTTGAGTTTTATAGATTTTTTAACCCACTATGCAACATAACAGAAAAGTATTAAAAACTTTTTCAGCCTGTTTTCAACAAGATTTAAATTTATCTTAGTATCTGTCTTGATAACAAAGTAGTACATTTGCAGGAATCTCCATTTTTTACTCCCAAGCTATTCTGAATTCCTTTTATTATTGGCCCATGTACCGACCACAGCCCGCTTTGCTTCTCTGCTGCTCTTTTCATGTTGAGCCACATTCACGTTTTTAGTGGTAGAATAAATGTGGGAATCTGTCTCATGTTGAGACTCCTCAGGGACATAAGGACAGTCAGCCATGGGTGACTCTCAACTTTGCAGAGCTCCAGGCTGAGATGGGAAATACACTTCTGTTTTCTTTAGTTGCTGTTTAGATCGCCCTGGTGCTAAGTGTGCATCTTGTTATAGCCGTGGTCAGGTTTTGCCCGTTATTTCTTACCCCCATTTTCTCCTGCGCAGATGCCTGACTTGATAAAAGTTAAATGTATGTGTGATGTGACCTTAATCATTGTCTTCTCAGCTCAACTCTGTGACCCTACTGTACTCCCTGAGGACTCTGCTGGCTTCTCACTTCCCTGTTTCTTATCCTTTCCCTGCTGAAGTCTTGCATCTCTGGCTTGCCCTGTTTACTTTTTTGCTGTCCCCGTTCTTGCCTTTTGTCTCTTGCACATTGTAATGCCATTAGGATTCTGACCCTACCTCCCATCATTCTCACCGTCTAATCCTTCCCCTGGATTTTTTTTTNNTTTTATCCGCTGAGTATTTGGCTGCTTCTCTCACGGGCACCACCTAACCCAAGCAATCTTTTATTTCTCCCGAGCCTCAAGTTGGTTACATGTATTATTCATGCATTCACTCTGCATCATCTCCACTCAGTGCCCTCAGACTCTGTGGTTCCTGGCACTTGAAGCAAGCTTATGCTGACTTGCCTAGCTAGATTTAAGGAAAGAATTGTGTTCGTGCTCCTCTGTAATTACCTCAGATACAGTAAATATTTGTTATGCTTATCTTTGCTCTCAGTGACTTTGAACAATGCTTGTCCGAAACTCTTATTTTCATACCTGATCACCCACTCATCTCTCTTCCTGTATAGCATTAAATTATATTTTATAATACCACAATGTTTCCATTGATAAATTGATGGACATTTATGTTATTTCAAGAATGGTTGTCATTTTTTTCCTTTTGTTTTTTTGCTGTTACCATCAGTGAGTATTCTAATGATATCATAAGAGATTCCCAGGAATGAAATGACAGGTTCATAGCTTATGCATGTCTTCTTCAATATTAAACTATGTTAAAGTTTTTTCAAGTTTATGACAGTGTATACTTTTACTAATAAGAGATTTCCATTGCTCCACTTTCTTAGTACTAAGAAGGTACTTTTTTCTAACCCGTTAATGTGGAATGTCACGTATTTGTACAAGAACTTCATTATAGCCCTTTGTGCCTGTAATAAATAGAATGTACAGAAATTCCCTTAATGATAGCAATGGAAGTAAATATAAAAAACTAGGAATAAGTAATAGGAAATATTTCAAATTATAACAGTAGCCCGGCAGTAGTGGCACGCACCTTTAATCCAAGCATGAGGGAGGAAGAGGACAGGAGGATGGTAGATCTCTAAATTCAAGGACAGCCTGATCTACAGAGCTAGTTCCAGGACAGCCAGGGCTATGAAGAGAAAACAAAACAAATAAAATAAAAAAAAACACGAAAGTGTTGGTATAGAGATAGATAGAGAAAAAGAATAGAGCACTTGTAGATGACACAGCCATCTTCATAGCAAGGTGACCACCTCTTGTCACGTTGGGAGAATGGCTGCTTCCAACCTGAAATAGAGCTAGTGGAACTAAACAAAATCTGTTATTTTATGTATGTTGTCCAATCCAGAGACTCTTCCTTCTGGTGCCCCTTCTCTCTCTTTTTTCCCTAGCTCAACTATCCAAGGTGGCAGCAGTGACCTAGTAGGAATAACCCGTTGCTCTGTTGATTTTTACTACAAACAGGACCTGGGGGACTCTGTAGGTAGAGTTTTCTTGTCCTGCCTTAGTTCTCAAATAAACACACTGAGGCTTATATTAATTACAAATGCTCAGCCAATAGTTCAGGCTTGTTACTAAGTCTTACAACTTAATGCATTTCTATCATCTGTGTGCTGCCTCGAGGCTTGTGGCTTTTACCTCTCTATCCTGCCTTGTGTATCCAGTTCCTTCTGGCTGGCTGGCTGGTGACTCCTGATTCTGCCCTTCTCCTTCCCAACATTCTCAGTTTCACTTTCCCACCTAACCTTACTCTGTTCCACTATTGGCCAGTTAGCTTGTTTTTACACCAATCACAGGGACGCGTCTTTACAGTGCACAAAAGGATTATTCCACAGCAGTCTTCCTCATTTGCTGGTGCCATCTTGCTTGTTAACTCCAAGAATCTCTGAGCTTGGGAGTTATCTAATGGCCTTATTATTGTAAATGAAATAATTTGAGTTGAGTAGCTTGGCCCCTTACCTACTTTCTTAAGTGTGTCTTTTCTTCCCTAACCCTAGTGTTTGAAATCTGTACCAAAGAAACACCAACTCTTCTTCCCAAAGCGTCCAGTGTCTTTAGTCACGTTGTACAAATGTGAAGGCAAAGAGAAAAGTTTCTATCTTCCTGTTTTCACATAAAAGCATGATAGAAGAAAATCAGGTTTTCCATTCTGGGTTGCTTTTTTTTTTTTTTAAGTAAATCCAGAAACTTTAGTACAATCTGACCCACTTGTGTGTGCTAACAATAGTAGTTCTAGAAAGTAGGATGGCTGTTTATCCTTTATTTATAGATAGTATGATATAAATTATTTGACCAGACCTGTTTTGAATGTTGTCAGCTATTTGTTATCAATGTTTGGTGAGAATCTTTTTTAATGAAAAAAATGTGAAAGCACTAATGTGGATGCATTACATATAAAGTAAACACAGTTAGACACAAAGCTGTGCTCTTAGTCCTGGAACCTGTTTGGGGATGTTTTCAGCTGCAGAATTGATAGATTAAACATAGAGAGGGGATGAATTGATGAAGTTCTGGGCATTTTTCACATCTAACCTTGCAATATGCTGAAGAGCTTAGTTATGGAAGTAGATATTTCAGTTGCTTTTATTCTGTCTCTAACATCCAGAGCCCTCCAAATTCAGACGCTTGCATTTCCAGTGCTTCATAGCACTTAGCATACTGGGAAGTGGGGTTCACTCTGGGGTAACTGCTGCTCTAGGAGTGTGGAGGAAAGGAAGTTCCTAAGAAACAAGCGGAAACCGTTCTGGACACGTTCTCTGTACTTGAAGTCTGTGCTCCTCACCGTGTTAGCACCCAGATGCTTGGCTTCGTGTGGACGTTGCTCTGCAGGCTGCACACTTGTTCTATTTCTAACCTTCCTCATCTCCGACAGCTCCATCTTGATTTCCGCCTTCTCCCATAGTCCACCTCTGTTAGCACATTCTGCCTCTCTGTCTTCGTGGTTCTTCTCAGGGCCACCCGTTATCACTGGGATCCCAGCCACTGTCGTTCTCTGTGCTGCCTCGGTGGCTTTCATGTTGGCCTCTTACAGCAGCAAATCATCTCTAACATCCCCTAGGGAAGTTCTGATAGCGCTGAAGGCTTCTAAAATATGTGTAAGGAATTTGAACAGTTATGGACTTGAGCATTCTAGTGATGCAGAGCAGTGGTTGTTGATGGATGTGGCAGCCATGGTAAAGGTTAAGATGGAACTATAACAGTGGATGGGTTAGGATCTTGGGTGACTGACAAAAGGCTCAGCCTTCACTCTGCTGGAACAGAGCTGTGAGGTAGAAAATAAAAAGTCAAGGTAGCATTTTGTATTCCAAATTTGTTAGACATAGCAGTCAGTAGTGTGGAAGACTTGAGTACTGGGTCCTTCATGCTTTTGATGGAGTACCCACTGAAGGGCACTATGGTAGACTGGCACTACCTGTGCACTAAGGAGACATCATTAGAATGTCATTCTAGCCACGTTCAAAGTAGCTGCCATATAGAAAACATGGAAAAATTTGAGAACAGCTACAGTTTTTACTCTGGCTCCAAGTAGGCCAGATATCACTGATCAGATTTAATATGCACATGTCTGTAGATGTTCTTTACAGGCGCCAGTGGTGTTTAAATAAATAAAGACATCCATAATTCATTTTAAAATGTATATAATCTGATATCCACTTGTTTTAAAAAAAAAAAACCACAGTAAAGCTTCTCTTAAAAAGAACAAAAACGGTGCCCGAGTTTTCCAAATTGCATATTTACTTTAACCAATCAATCTGTTCTTATTAGTGTAGGAGTCAGTATATGTTAGTTGTGAATAAGGTTTCAGTCTTAATTTTTTTCAGAAAATGAAGCCGTACAGATCACAGGAAGATATTATCTATGTTTGTTTTTAGAGAACTCTGAACCAGTCCAGTGTCTGGGGATATATAGTTTGGCCAGTCGGTCAGGCAAGAATATGCTTGTCGCTGTCACCAGTTGTGGATGGAGAGGCCGGAGACCCTTTGGCTTTTACTAAACTTAAGTTGTGGTAGTCATGTAGCCAGCTGTAACTGTAGTTCAGCGGTTCCTCCCCTGCTTTCGACTGTTGTGCTTGACTTTGGGGTGGACTATACCATGTTAGTATTGCTGAACTTTTCCCATTTTTCACTTATACCACTCGGCAACCCAAAACAGGAATAGTTTAACCAGATTGTTCAAGCAATCAGGTAATGGTTATATGCAGAGACAATTTAATACCAGAAGCAGGAATCCTACTGCCAGAACACAGTGCTCCTGGAATATTCAGCTCATTTCTGGATTTGCTTGAAAAACTGAAGAGTGAGTGGTCAGAGAATAGAAGGTGCTGTGTTTATGCTTGAATGTTCCATGCACTTTCTTTAAAGACAGGACAGAATCCTCTACCATTGCCAGTAACATGAGAGAAGGGAAGACACAAACAACTGTATTATTGGTATTGGTTGTTTGACCAAAATCACCAGCATCCATAGATTAAAGCAAAAAAAGGTGGACCTTGGCTCTCAGTTTCAGAGGGGAAGCATGTGTATTTCACATCATGGCGGCCAGGCTCTGCTGCTCTTCTTTCTTTGTCCTGGTCCCTGTGATGGTTTCTTAATTGTCTACTTGAAGAATCATCTGGGGAGGGAGTCCCAGGAATTGTCTAGGTTAGGATGGTCTGTGGATGTACTTGTTGAGAGGGAATGACTCACCCTGAGTGTGGGCAGCAGCGTCTCACGGCTAAGCCCTGGGTAGGAGGAGGAGAAAGCATGTGCCTGCACTCGGGAGCCCATTACTCTCTGTCGTGACCAGGTGTGATATGACCGGCTGTGTCGCAGTCCCGGCCCACCTCCGGGACTCCTGCACAGTGACGGACTGGCACTGGAACTGTGAGCAGATAGAGCCTTTCTCCTTGAGGTTGTTTTTGTCGGGATGTTTTGTCACAGCAACCGGAAATGGAACAGTGTTTGCCCTTCAGTTCATCCTTTAGGGAAATGCTGTCACACAGGTCCCAGGCAGGCGCTTCTAAACACAGTGGGCTGACATTGAAGATCAGCTTAAAAATGTTCTCACAGGAGAAAATAGCAACTGTAATTTCTTTGCTGCTTTTTTTTTCTTTATTTGCAATAGTATGCCATTTTCTTACTAACCTGCCAACCTCTCCGTGCATATGTACACGTCCAAAGCGTCAGGCCTGACCTGACCCAGTGATCTCATGGTGCCAAGAGTTCTTTTCTGTCTAGCAAACCTGACAAACTAGGAACTGTACGAGTGACTCTGGCTCCCATGCAGGGCTTCACTTTATTTGTTCCGGTAACTGGCAGGAACTGCGTGTGAGTGAAAGTCTCAGACTTGCCTGGCACTTGAATTGACTGAGTCTGAGGTGGGCTTGGTATTGCAGTAGAGCACAGCTTTATTGCTGGAACAGCATGGTAAAGATGGTACTTACTTAACTACCTCTCAGTTTTGACGAGAGGAGCAGAAATTAATAACCAGAGTAGAAGGGAAGATTTGTGCCCCCCAGAAAAAGCGATGCACCGACATATTTATATGTAGCTTGACATACTTGTGAGTTCTGTTTCTTGTTTCATTTGTGAAGGCGTAAGAAAAGAACAAAAGCTTTCTGTGAATATATGACTATCGTCTAGAAGGCTCTCTTTGTCTTAAGACCAAGGCCTGGCTATGTACCCTGAGCTGGATTCAGACTCACAGCAACCGTCCTGTCTCAGCCTCTTAAGCAATGGGATTGCAGGCAGGAGCACCCCCAGCTGTAGATCATCATTCTGCTTCACATATTTTGCATATCTAAAATATAAAGGGCATACTCATTGTATATTATTTAGTATGATCCTTTGTGTATTTTTAAAGGACTTTTTCTAGTTTTTTGACATTAATTATATATAATAATGAAATTCACTGAAATATTCATATATAATATGTCAACATATAATGTGATTTGGTTATATTCACCTCCATTTTTAACAAGATATTTTACTTGATAACAGTAAAATAAATTTTAAATATTGTATTCTGTACTATGTGATAATTGTATAAATTATTAGTCTTAATATGCATTAGTGCCAATAAAAAGATTGGTTGACTAAACTTAAACATCTAAGCATCTGGTGCAAATGCCTTTAATCCCAGCAGTCGGGAGGCAGAGGCAGGCCCATTTCAGTGAGTTCGAGGCCAGCCTGGTCTGCAACGTAAGTTTCAGGACAACCAGGACTGTTATGCAGAGAAACCCTGTCTCAAAAAAAAACAAAAGAAAAAAAAAACCCTAAACTATATAGTCTTGGATAAATTTGGTTTGTTTTTAGAAATACAAGGTGTTCTTTATTTCTTGTTTGCTTTATGAATAATTTATGCCATAATATTAAATCTATTTTAAGAGTTCATTGTGATTTTTATCATTTTTATGTTTTTCTTCCCAGATCAAAGTACTTTAGAACATGCCCAAGAGGAGAGCATTTGACCATAGAGGTGAGTCCTTGAGCATTGGGTGGAATCCAAAAATGTCCACAGTTCTTTTTTCTTCTTCTTCTTCTTCTTCTTTTCTGAGATGTGTTTTATGTGTATAAGATTTTGCCTGCATGTGAGGGCACCATGTGTATGCAGTGCTGACAGAGACCAGAAGAGGGCAGCAGATTCCTAGTGAGTTACAGACTTTTTGAAACAAGGCTTTACCAGTTGCTCTGGCTGTCCTTGAACTCGCTTTGTAGACCAGGCTGACCTTGAACTCACTGAGACTCTGCCTCCCAAGTGCTGGAATTAAAGGCAAGTTAACGACTTTTGTGAGCCATCGGGTGGGTGCTGGGAACAAAACCTGGGTCTTTAAGATAAGGGAAATAGGGCTGGAGACATGGCTCAGTGGTTATGAGCACTAGCTACTCTTCCAGAGGACCTGGGTTCAACTCCCAGCACCCGCATGGCAGCTCACAACTCTCTATAACTCCAGTTCCAGGGAATCTGGCACCTTCATACCAAATGAACATAAAATAAAGTTAAATACTTTAAAAAAAAAGATGGGGAATGGTTCAGGACCACATCTAGTATGGACTATAAAATATATATTACATGTGTCCAGTGTTTATTTCAATATTGTCCCGTGTTTAGGAAGCAAGACAGGGTCTCACTGACTCTCACAGGCTGGCCTTAAACTCTCGCCTTCACCAAGGTGGGCCTTGAGCATCACGTCTTCCTGCCTCTGCCTTCAGAGTAACTGAGATTACACCAGGCCTGGCTCAGTATTGTGGATTCTGATGCACAAGAATAAAATTATATATGCTTGTTTGTGTTGGCCATTTTGTGATTATACCAGATATGCTGATCATAAAAGACACTCGTATAAAGATGAGTACCTTATAAAGATGTGTTATTTTGAAGGTTAAGAGACATGCCAGTTTCTTGTGAGATGTGTACATCCCTCCTAATGGCTGCCTTTTTATCCTTTCAGTTTGAGAACCTAGTAGAGAGCGATGAAGTAAGTATATAACTTACAGTCTGTGTTCTTACTGATTGTTGCTTTAGTTATATCATTTTTGTCTTGCTTTTTACTTCTTTCTCATCCATTCTTCATCTTTTTCTTCTTTGCTTATTTTAGCAACAATTCAGAATTTTCTGCTGTATTGTGAATATGATGCTGGAAACAAGGGTTTTTTTGCCTTTTATAGAATCCAAGAAACTTTGAAAAGAAGATATTTCTAATTCCTTTCCCTTACATAAGTAAAATACTTCAATCTAGAATCCCTGTTTTCTGTGGCTTTTTGAGGGTAGAATGTATGTGTGGTTATAAAATTCCTCACTTTGGCCTTTACCTCCCATCAATTGTTATTAATATTGATTTTCTATATAGTTTTATTAAAAGCTCTGTCAAATTTAAGATGAACCTAAGAATAGAAATGCTAAAATACTAAAAAAAAAAATACAATTTTGAGTCAGTGAGCTGTGCTATCTACTTAATATGCAGAGGCACAATTAGGAGAGTTTGAGTCTGTGTGCTGATGTCCAGCTTTAGCCGTGTGAATGTGTGCAGAGGACCCCCCTTCCTAGGGTCCTCTGAAAGGAAAATGTGTCTCCTTTGAGTGTTTACATCATGGGACCAGTAAGATAAGTCAGCAGGTAGAGAGAGACACTAGCCACCACGCCTGAGTTCAGCCGCCAGGATCCACCTGGAACAAGTTGCCTCTGACCTCTACATGCCTGCCATGACACACGTGTGGAGTTGAGCGCAAATACACACACATAAATAATAAAACGGAATTTTAAGTTATTAAACTAGTTTAAACTTGTCCAATTCAACATTTCTCAAAGTAATTTGATAGACTGCCTAAGCCAGGCGGTGGTGGCGCACACCTTTAGTCCCAGCACTTGCAAGGCAGAAGCAGGTGGATCTATGGGTTCAAGGCCAGCCTGGTCTATACAGTGAGTTCCAGGTCAGCCAAGGCTGTATGGAGAAACCCTATCTAGAAAAAACAAACAAACAAAACAAAAAAGACCTTCCAGAAGCAAGGCACATACAGCATCATCTAGTAGACAAACCAGGCTTCGTTTCTCTAGAGAAGCAGCAGTTGCCTCCATTTCCTCAAATAAGACTTCTTTCAGCTTCACAGCCCACCTCAGCAGCATCCTGCTTCTCAGAAGAGCCGGTGCCTTTCCCTGAGGTGCTCTTCAGGAGTCCGCTAGGGGCTTTTTGCTAGTTCTCACTCTGCTGACCAGCCTCTCTCCTGCCCCACTTGGTCCTGGCTACTTACCATCCTGTTTTGTGATGCTACTTCCCACATGAATGTGGACCTTTGAGAATTTGATTCATTATTTTGTAAAAGAAACTGAGCTAGTCCATATTTTTCTTTTTAGATTTTTTATTTTTATTCACATATGTGTATATTCTGCTGAGTATATGCCATGTGTGCGGTTATTTTCAGAGAGCAAAAGAAGGCAGTAGATCAGGTCCTCTGCAGCTGGACTCATAGGCAGCTGTGAATCACGTGGTGTGGGTGCTGGGAACTAAACCCAGATCCCTCTGCAAGAGCAGCACTGGACATAATTGAACCATTTTCCCAGCCCCAACTCATGCGGCAGTTAAAGTGTTTCAGAATCCCCATGAATGCTGGCAGCAAATCCTCCTAGGGGAACTAAGACAGACTCCTGAAACCTCTGCTCTTAGCGTTTCATCACGTGATAAATTTATGGGCTTATTCCATGTGTTTATATTAAAAATATTTTCCTTAGCATAGATGCTAACTTGGACTTTGGACAGTGGACTCAGTGACGCTTTACTGAAACTTTTCTACCCACACATTCTCTGTGCGAGATGCATCACACCTTGTGCTAGGAACATCAGGGAGCAGCTGTACACCATATTGGGGGGGTGTTGTATTTTAAGCCAGAATCTCTCTGTGCCAGGGATTATTTTAAATAGTGAAGCCACAGAGCACAAAATGCAGGCAGCATGACAGAAGTTCCCCTTCTCTGTGAGACCTGTAACGAGGGCAAAGTGACAGCCGTTGTACTCTTCATCCTTGGCCGGCTCCCAGTCATTTGCTAGTCTGCACGCTCTCAAGTGGCCAGAAAGTCTGTGGCAGTGGTTCTCAACCCTCCTAACACTGCAACCCTTGATACGGTTCCTCATTGAGTGGCCCCAGCCTTAACATTAGTTTGTTCTTACTTCATAACTGTAATTTTGCTACTGTTATGAATGATATGCGACCCCCTCAAAAGGGTCATGACCCACAGGTGGAGAACAAGAGTACTGACTACTTCCAGGGCAGGGTTACAAGAAAACTTTTTAATAGCTATGTAAATTTTAAAACTTTAAAATCTGAATAATAGACATCAGCCACAAATGTTGAAGACACAGTGAGTGTGTTGTCTGGCACTTCCTAACTGTGAGTTCATTTCCTACATAACAAATATTAGAAAAATTAAGAATTATCCAGCAAATGGTTATTCTATAATTGAGTTTTGCCTTTGAAAAATAGTAAAGCTTTTTTGTTTGTTTCAAATCCTTTTAATAATGAATTTGCTTATTGTGGCAGAAATAGGTAAGTAAAAATATTTTTGATTAAATGAAAATTGCTTTGGCTTGCCTTAGTGAGTTCAACTAGTGAAAATTCTTTTACTTGTTTAATTTTCATGCAGGGGGAGAGTCCAGGAAGCAGCCATAGGTAAGGCTTTTCAAAACAATAAAATGTTTAAGTGTTTTGTGACAGAACTCTTCCTGGGGAGATATGACACACCCATCTCTCACTCCAGACAGGGAGCCCAGACAGACTACAAAGTACAGACACCACTGAGTCCCCCTTGAGGTACCAGTGAGTTTATTGGGGTGACTTATAGGAGCAGAAGTGACTCAAAAGACAGTTGGATCACCTAGGCCACCCCAGTATGGGTGACAGCTCACAAGACTGGGCACCCAGAGCTTACTGCACAGCCTGCAAGTAGTTCAATGGGCTGGGCCCTGGGGTCCTTTCCAGGAGCCTTGGTTGGTCTAAAATTCTTGTAGGCAACTGGTCTGATCTCAGAGTCTTCTTTGCAGCTTGGTTTATCTGAGAGGGACTAGCAGCTTTCATTGCTCACTGTAGCAGGGAAGGGGCCTAGTGAATCTGGTCAGTTTCAGGGACTTTCTGAAGCCATTTTGAGTGTGTGAGCCCTTCAAATAAGCATTCCAGAGAGTTTCTTATCATAGTCTTCAAGACCCTGAACACTTGTGTTTCATAAGCACAATTTTCTCTTTATATAAAAGAAAAACAGCCAGGTGGTGGTGGTGCATGCCTTTAATCTCAGCAGTCAGGAGGCAGAGACAGGCAGGTCTTTGTGTGTTCCAGAACAGGCTACAAAGGAACCCTGTCTTGAAAAATCAAAAGAGAGAGGGGGGGAATAATTGCCCCAATACTATTTTGAATGATAAAAATGTTTATTTATGCCAAGTTCTCAGTTTTCTGTCTAAATTAGGCCTACGTTATAAATCATTTAGTTTTCTTAGAGCCACTTAGCACTGACAACTCCATCTCTTTTGTTGTCCTACCCCGTTTTCTTCATTGTGACATTCCAAACAGTGGTTCTCAGCCTGTGGATTGAGCCCCCAGCATGGAATGATCTTTTCACGGCGGTCACATGTCACATGTTTACATTGTATGCCATAACAGTAGCCAAGTTACAGTGGTGAAGTAGCAACAAAAATAATTTGATGGTTGGGCGGCGTCACCAAGAGTGAGAAACTATATTAAAGGGCCGCAGGGTAAGGAAGGTTGAGAACCACTCTACTGAAACATTCTACAATGCAAAACCCCTCTTACTACTTCAGTAGTAACTAGAACCTTATACTCTAGTTTATTCACGTAGTATTCTTATCTGCTGTTAACTTGCATAGACTGAAAAAGAAAGCTTGGTCTTTAACTCGGAAGAAGTTCTTAAGCAGGAGAGATGACTCAGTGGTTAAGAGCACTGACTGCTGGTCCATCAGTTTGATTCCAGCACCTGCAGGGTAGCTCACAATCATTTGTAACTCTAGTTCTAATACCTTCTTCTGGCCTCCCTAGGTACCATAGACATACATGCAGGCAGGACAACCCATACACATAAAAAAAAAAGAAGAAAAGAAAAAAAGATGTTCCTATTTTCAAGGGAATTGTTTCCTATTTTGGTCATTTTGCCCTTGCATTTTTTTAGTTTAGCAAACCTTATTGGGCAGCTGTCCATGTGCTAGGTTTGAAAGGTCAAGCGTGCCCTTGGTGTGATGTTGCAGATCTGTGATGGCTGCACTGGAGACACAAAATCAGGTGAAGTAGGCCTATGATAGCACACTCAGGAAGATTGATTGGGCTGCACGAACCCTCTTCAAAAGAAAAGAAGCAGAAGCTGAGAATATGGCTTGGTGGTTGAGTGCTTGGGTAGCATGCATAAGGCCTCCCTTGTGTAAAGCCCTGGTTAGTCTAGTCTCAAGCATTCTCTCTCTCTCTCTCTCTCTCTCTCTCTCTCAAACAGCTATTATAAAACATACTAGTGAAGCTAGGGAATATGTGACCAAAGTATGTGTGGGGAGGTGTGTCCAAAAGGGCTTCTTTTAAGCAGGTGACATCTGACTTAATCTCTAGAGTTGGTTAGCAATTATTAGCCTGGCGAAGGGGACCTTCATGTATAGTCAAAAAATGCACATACAAAGTGAGATGATTGATGAGAAGGAAGCACTGGGGGATTGTATAGAGTGATGGAAATGTGTGTCTTGCTTTCAGTGGAAGTTATGGAGAAAAGAGTAAAAGTCCAGGGTCTCTGCACAAGTTCAAACCAGATAGAATCCCAGCACTTACAAGGGGGAAGTGAACACAGAGTCCCACCCCTAACCAAGAAGCTGTTTGTAGTTGGTACCTGCCAGGACAAAGAATTTTAGTTCTCTTTGAAGTGTTTGTGTATATGTGTGTGTGTGTGTGTGTGTATGTATATACATCAACAACAACCCAGGAGTAGTTGGCCAAAACAAAACAGATTCCATTTTTTTGTAAGCCTTTTGTTTTGTTTTGATATTTTTTACCTTAACTGATTTTCTTTTTAGTTATCTGTTTTCATTTTTGTTTTATGTTTATTTTTCTTCTTTTTTGAGGCAGGGAAAGAGAGGGCATGAAATTGGATGAAGAAAGAGGTAGAGAAGATCTGGGAGACATTAAGGGAAGGGAAAGAATACAATTGAAATATAAGTTAGCTTTTAAATAAATATATCTAAGGTCTTAGTATTGTTGTACTTTGCTTTGTTTCAGATGTGTTTGTCTGGAGTTGGGAATTTGCTGCACAGCCCAACTGGCCTCAAGTTCTATGTGGTTCAGAGTGGCCTTTAATTATTGATCCTTCTGAATACTAGTATTTTAGCCCACTTTGCCATGCCCAGGGGTAACCAGCTCAGTGGTAGAGCGTTTATCTCGCATTTACTAAGTCAGAGGGTCATTCCCCACCCACCACCTCAGAGGGTGGGGCTCGCAGACCTGCGTTGGAGGGATGATAAAATAGAGTTCTCGGAGCAGGAGGAAGAGTGGTGTGGGAATTACATAGGCACTCAGTGGAAGAGTTTGAAAACGATTGAGAAGTAGTAGGAAGAAAGAACCATCACAGCCTAGGAAGGCGAAAGGTAAATGAGAAGGGCCAGGCCAGGCTGGGGGGATGCCCAGCCTGTCATGAAACTTCAGTAGGAAGGACTTAGGTTGTTTATCAACACAGAAGCCATTGAGTCCAGCGTTACTGGAGTGGGTGACGCTGACCACTGTGTGCTGATGAATGAGGGGAGGCAAGGACGTGAGGACAGGAAACAAGGGGCTGAACCGCCTGCGTTTAAATCCTAGTTCTGCCACGTGCTCGCCCTTAATCTGCATCCATCTCATTGTCTTCACTGTGAGTAATCGCTGCCTCTATACTTTATATGTTGTTGGGAGCAGCTGGCACGTTATACGTGCAAAGCATTGACTTGAATGAATTCTAAGTGTAGCAATGACCTCAGGTAGGTTACTGCCTCATTAGGAGAGGGAAGGAAGAATAAGATATATTTAAGCAAGGGAGTAGAAGTCAAATTAAGTTACCTTTAAGAAAAAGTTTGAATAAGAAACTTAAAGTTACAGACTTATGTAGGCAGTCACGTGAGGAAGTTAAAGGACTGTTGCTGGAGACTGAGGGCCAAATCGTTGCTGCATTTTTTTCCATAGCAGCCCACAGCAGAAAGTACTAAAGTGGAAAATGTTCAGGGCCCAGAGATAAGCAGAGTAATTGGTGAGATGGTAGGAACACAGGAAGGTGTGTGGTGAGAAAGGAATTAGGGCCTGCTATGAGATCCCCACTGTCCTGAGTGGAGGCCAGGAGATGCTGGCTGGCTGGAGCAATGTGAGGAAGGACGAAGCATCCAGGGAGCCCAGAGTGATTGGTGGGAGGGCCAGGCTCTGGCTGTGAGCCCTGTGAAGAGAGTACAGCACACTGAAGTTGTGCTCTGTGGCGAGCTGTTTGGGTGTAGTCTAGGATAGCTGTCAGGTAGAGCCTGTGCAGAGAGTAGTAGCCAAGTCTGTACTTACTAATGGTCAGCTACAGAGGAAAGGAAAGCATATCATCTTACACTAACAGGAAGAGTGCTATTGTATTTCAGTTTATAGTCTCATATAGAAATTGAAGCTCTATCGGGTTGCTTTCATCCAGTTTTGGGTAGGAAAAGTTCAGCATTTCCCTGGCTTTTGGAATGTTTTATTTGGACTCAGGTTCATCAGAAGGGCTTTTGTTTGTTTTGTTTCCCTTCCCCTCCCTCCCTGTTCCCTAGGCCACTTACTGAGGAAGAAATTGTTGACTTACAAGAGAAGCATTATGATTTGATTGCTGAAAAACAGAAAGACGTGGATAGGAAACTCCAGAGGGAGGTAAGTGCTGTGCCCTGTTGATTATATATACATCAAGCCTGTTGGTGGGGGTCTCACCAGTGTGTTACCAACAGTCACTGGCCTCTGTTTTCATAACTAAAGAGAAAAATGATTTAAAAGTGGAAGCTTATTCCGCCTGTGGTTGGTTTGATAGAGGTCATGTGATGTCGCAGCAAAACAGGTAGTTCTCAGTTCGCTAACAGGAGTGCCAAGCCAGAACAAGCACATTTGCCGCAGCCAGCCTAAACCAGCTGCTCCGTTTCTCATTGAGCCGTGTTTAAGGTTTTGTTTGTCTTGGGTTTTTTTGTTCTCAGTGAGCCAAGCACCCTACCAGTCAAAATTGTTGCATAAATCTGTGGACGTGGCCTGTGATCACAGCTTCATTATCACTGAACTACAGAGAATTAGTTGTATTCTACTCCACATTGAAAGCAGTCTTTTGAGCTGGGCATGGTGCTATGTGCCTATAATCCCAGCCCTTGAGAGGTGCAGGCAGGAGAATGAGTTTGAGGCTAGCCTCAGGAACATAACAAGTTGAAGGTTGGCTTGAACTATATATTTTAAGGAGACCCTGTATCAGAAGTAACCTTCTGGTCCTCTAGGCCAGCTATAGAGTGCAAGGTGCTGGACTCAGTCTGCAGTACCAGAGGGAATGTTTTTAAAGTAAAAATACAGTACGTTTAGTACCATTAGTGAGTTACAATGTGTTAATTTAATCCACACAGGAGATGCCGACAATAAAGAAGAAAGGTTAATCCTTGGTTTGTTAACTTAGGTTTCATATGCAGTACTTATTACTGAGCTTCTGTGTATGCTATTGTGGGTGATAAGAACTTTAATTGGAAAGCAGTTTTTGAATGATGAATGCTAATAAAATTGAAAAATATGTATAGATATCAATTAAATGGAAAGACTAGAATTTGGGAAAAAGCAAAGATATGATTGGCCTTGGATTTAGGGCTCTTTGATTTGTGAGGGCCAAACCCACTGTAGTCGGGGTGACAAGTATTAAAATGGTGACTGGAAATGAGGAGCATTGCATTTTCTAAAGAACTCAGTCATGTCTTACATAGCATCTGGGGTATGTTGTGGGCAGCCACAAAAATAGCAGTATTGATATGCTTCATAGATATCATTATTTTCAGTGATTCTGTTTTGTTTTGTAATCGGAATAGCTGGTGTTTAGAGCAGCTAGACAGGTTCTGGTTTCCGTTAATCCTTACCATTTTGTTCATGTACAGTTAGCCTTACAAGAGGAGAAGTTAAGACTAGAAGAAGAAGCTTTATACGCTGCCCAGCGTGAAGCAGCCAGGGCAGCAAGGCAGCGAAAGCTCCTGGAGGTGAGGGGGAAGACCCCAGCGCACACCAGGGTTACCTCTCCTTGTTTTCTCTGACTTTTCCAAGTTGGGACTTTCCTGCTAGAATCAACAGCTCCTTGGGAAGCAGAGGATGTACTTACGCATATATCCCTAGGATTCTCAAAGGCAAATGAATCCGTCCTGACCTTCTAGAAGAAACATAAACATGATACTGTGTACTCTACAGCTTTAGATTAGCAGGAACTGATCCTTGTTTAGCCTAAAATGAATCCTAGTGCTCTGAATTCAGATCCTTTTAGGGAAAATGTATTTAGAAGGCAAATATTTCAAAACTGATCTTCAGTATAATTTCTCAAGCATTTTAGTGTATTTTCATGAAGATTTTTTAAACAATTTCTTAAATTATAAGATTATTATACTTAATATAAGTCAAGATATATGATTTATGGCTCACTAGGGGTATTGTTTAATTCTCAATTTCTTACATGTCTGAGACACTAAGAGGTAGAGTCTTGAACTTCTTTGGCATGTTATCAGGAAAGACAGATGTACCATCTCTTACTGTGACATGGGGTTACTGCATTATTCCACATACTTGACAACTGTCAGGAGCAGATTTTTTAGCAGTGTCAGGAACGCTACTAAGAAGGTTATTAGTTGAAAATTCACAGCAGTCTGAGAGAAAGGGGGCATTTGAAGTCCGTACTCTACAGATGAGGAAGCTGAAGGGCAGGTCTTACAGCTGGGACCCCAGAAAGCCAGAGTCGAGACACAGTGGTACTTAGCCTGTACACTGCTCACTGTCTCCCTCCGTAATTGCCTGTATGGGTTTGCCACCAGTGTTGTGGTCCAGTGTTGAGTACAAAACTCAAATCACGTGGAGATTTAAACAAACTGAAAAATCCTGTCTTTGTGATTTCTATGCCCCCACTTCTCCCTTCTCTCTCTCTCTCTCTCTCTCTCTCTCTCTCTCT
>LOEQ01000267.1:87695-99968 GCA_001685075.1 Bramus lutescens | reverse complement strand
CTTCATGGGGGTGGGTTTTAGCAGGGTCCTTTTTAGTA
The DNA here is from genome assembly GCA_001685075.1 of Bramus lutescens. Taxonomy (NCBI): domain Eukaryota; kingdom Metazoa; phylum Chordata; class Mammalia; order Rodentia; family Cricetidae; genus Bramus; species Bramus lutescens. The sequence goes on along the minus strand of LOEQ01000267.1, from coordinate 99,930 downwards.
TATCCTAAGTACTGGAAAATGTTAAAATTAACTTCACTTTCTATGAAACTAATTGATGCTCTTAATATAGGCATTCTTTTTACAATAATAAATTCTCTGCCATATCTGGTTAAAGCAGTGGTTCTCAACCTGTGGGTCATGACCCCTTTAGGGGTCAAAAGATCCCTTTTACAGGGGTTGCATATCAGATATTTACATTATGATTCATAGCAGTAGCAAATTTATAGTTATGAGGTAGCAATAAAAGTAATGTTATAGTTGGGGGCCACCACAACATGAGGAACTGTATAGAAGGGTCACAGCATTAGGAAGGTTGAGAACCACTAGGTTAAAGCATTCCACGGAAGCATGTGTCACTGTGGGTAATCGAGGTTCTCTGTGTTCTTGCTTCCATGGCAAAATGCTTATTCTGGGAATACATCATTTGCATATCATACATGAACCCAACTGTACAGACACGTGCTGGTTCATTGCTTTTCATAGTAACTGAATCTGCTAAGGCAGGAAAGTAGCCATCTGTATTTAAAAGATGCAGAAGCAGGAGGTTACACTGTGCCAAGAATACACAGCCACTATCAAAGCACAGCTCCGACAGGTCTAGAGAAGCCTGTGCTGAGTCCCAGATAATCCACTGCCATTAACATTCCCGAGTCAGCTCAGCCTTCCAAACCCTTACATTTCTCCTTATTCCGTGTCAAAGAAGATGTCAGCATGACCTGACAGGTGGCTTCCTGCCTTACCCTTCTAGTCATGGAGGTTCTTAGAGTGTTGAGAACGTGGGGGGCTCCAGTACACTTCACAACACTAGATTTTCTCAGTCTGATAGCATCACACTGATGAGCTGAGAAGAATTCTATCCTTAAAAGGATGTAGAAGTAGTGATGAAGGAAAAGACTTCAGTGGAATAATGCTGACTTTTTGTTTTTAGAAACTAGGCAAAGGATGTTGGCATTGCATGGGTATTTTTTAAAAGCATTAACTTAACATCAAAATGATTTTGTATTACATTGTGTTTCCAAAGCAAGAAAAGCAGAGAGCTACCCAGCGCTATCATCCTAGCAGTGGAGACTATCAAAGGTAAAGAGCAACGTGTGTTTCCTCCTCCGTTTGCGGCAGAAGTGTTATTTCCAGACAGACCACTGTTGTTCTCAAGATGTTTGTAAATGTATTCACACACTCGAGATCCCAGGTTCAACCCTTACCACCCTCTCTCTGTGTGTGTATGTGCGCACACACACACTCATATACACTCATATACTTTCCTCTAAGACATTATCTTAGAGAATACTGAGAACATTTTTTTTAGCTCTATGATCATTTATTCAAAATGACTTTGATGCATTTGTAAGGGTAACAGCATCTTCATGTAGGTAGGGCTGTGGTAACTGGGCTCCTTCAGATAAGTTGGTAGCAACCTTTGCTGTTTATTTTCCTTAATGAAGAATGTGCGTGCCCATGCTTGTTGGTAGAGGGTTATTGTGAAGTTGAACTTACCAATCAGCTTTGAGGATTGGCCTCAGTTAATCTGTTTTCATTTTCATGGTAGCATTAAAAACATTAAGACCCATTTTCACCAGAATATTCTGATTGTACAGCAGTTACAACTTGGGGAAGAGACTTCAGGCCAGAAATCCCGTCACTCACCTAAGTATTCATTCTGTTAGTCTATTCCAGATGCATTTCCTAAATTCGCTTTTATTACAGTGCAGGACCAGAAGACGACTTCGAATCTTGTTTGAGAAACATGAAGTCACAGTACGAAGTTTTTCGAAGCAGTAGTAAGTCTTTTAAAAGATTCTCTCCATATTTTATTTATTTATTTTCTTTATAGTGTTCTGTCTGCATGTGTGCCTGCAGACCAGAAGAAGGCACCAGATTTCATTACAGATGGTTGTGAGCCACCATGTGGTTGCTGGGAATTGAACTCAGGACCTCTGGAAGAACAGTCAGTGCTCTTAACCTCTGAGCCATCTCTCCAACCCCTTCTCTCCACATTTTCAGTTTACTTTTTGCCACATTAAGAGCTGTATTTGTGGAAGCTTGGAGGAACATTAAGATTTAGAGAGACAATCGTTACTCAAGAAAAGAGAAGAAAGCACATGGCTGCTGTGGGAAGAGCACAGTGACATTTTGTTCGTTTGGTGTGTGTTCCAGGACTCTCATCTGATGCTACAGTACTGACACCAAATACTGAAAGCAGCTGTGACTTAATGACCAAAACCAAATCGACCAGTGGGAATGACGACAGCACCTCCTTAGACCTGGAGTGGGAAGATGAAGAAGGTCTGTCACCTTGTTATCCCTCAGAGTCACACTGACCCTTGTTGGTCCAAATGTTTTCTGCCTTGTGTTTAGTGGTATTTAAATTGAGTATATTCAAGCCCATTAAAAAATTATTATCAGACTTTTTTTTTCTTTATTGGAGTTTCACTGTGTAGTCTTAGTTGTCTAGGAGCTCACTCTATAGACTAAGCAGCCTGAACTCTAGAGATCCACCCACCTCTGCCTGCTGAGTACTAGGCTTCAAAGCATGAGTCCAACATCCAGCTGACAGTTACTATTATTTGTCTCTTAATGTGTAGGTTTTTGTGTTTGTGTGCCCATATATAGCAAGTCTTTCTCCATCCTGCCAGCCAACTCCTAAATTATGACCAGAGACTTACTATTAATTGTGAAAGCGCAGCTGATAGCTCTTGTAACTTCAGTTAACCAATACCTTTTCATCTACATTCTTTTACTTGGCTCGGTTACCTTTATGCTGTATTGTCCATGCTGCTTCCTCTGCATCTCCTGGCATCTCCTTCTTCCCAGTGTCCTCTCTGCCCAGATTCCTGCCTAGCTATTGGCTGTTCAGCTTTTTATTAAACCAATCAGTGACACTGTGTGCAAAGTTTATCCCACCACACACATGGTGCACACCACAATGTGTGTAAAGGACAGGGAACAGCTCTGGGGAAGTTGATTTTCTCCTTCCACCATGTGGAAGGGGTTGGGCTCAGGCCATTCTGCTTGCCAGCAAACACTTTTACCAGCTTAGTCATCTTGCAAACCCATGACTATTACTTTATTATCAATTATCATTTCATGATAAATTGTTTAGAAAATTACTGAAGCTTTTCATGTTTCTTGGAATTTTGAAAGCAAATGCTAATTTTTTATTGAAAAGGTTTTTTTTTCATTTTATATACCAAACACAGTTTCCTCTTCTTTCTCCTCCCACCCCCTCCTCCTGTCTCTCCCCCCTTTCAATCTCCCCATCCACTCCCCAGAAAGGATAAAAAATATCTGGCATATCAAGTTGAGGCAGGACCAAGAACCCCCCCTGTCCCCATACTAGACTGAGCAAGGTATCCTTCCATAGGGAATGGGCTCCAAAAAGCCAGTTCATGCACTGGGGATAAGTCCTGGTCCCACTGCCATTGGCCCCACAGACTGCCCAAGCCGTTGAATTGTCACCCACATTCAGAGGGCCTAGTTCTGTCCTATGTAAGTTCCCCAGCTATCAGTCCAGAATCAGTACACTCCCACTAGCTCGGGTCAGCTGTCTCTGGGTTTCCCATCATGATCTTGACCCCTTTGTTCATATAATTCACCCTCCCACTCTTCCGCAGGACTCCAGAAGCTAGGCCCAGCACTTTGCTGTGGATCTCTGCATCTGCTTCTATCAGTTACTGGGTCTAGGTTCTGTGATGAAATTAGGGTGGTCGTCAGTCTGTTTACAGGGAAAGGCCAGTTCAGGCACCCTCTCCACTATTGCTAGGTTTCTTAGCTGGGGTCATTCTTGTGGAATCCTGGGGGTTTCTCTAGTACCAGATTTCTCCCTAACCCTATAATGGCTCCTTGTATCAAGATAATTGCTTTCCTTCCTTTCCCTCTTTGTCCCTCCCCCAATTCAACCATCCTGTTCCCTCATGTACTCCACCCCCTCCCCTTAATCCCTCCCTCTTCTCCCTCCCCTTTGCTCCTCCATCCCCTCTCCCCCTCCCAATTTTCTCAGAAGATCTTATCTATTTCCCTTAGAAAGCAAATGTTAAGTTCTAAAAAAAAAATGTTTCTAACCTAACTCAGGAAGCTTTCCACATGAGGGATTACTACCTCTTTCTGAGCAGTTTAAAGTCAAAACTCGATTAATGTCTGATTCACTATAGACGAGCAATTTAATTCTTAAGGATTTTTTTATAGAACATAAGCTATTGTTCTATAGAAGTCTGAATTTTATCTGGTTAGTCTTCCAAGTCATAGTATCTTACATAGGTTACTTAATCTCTCTAAGCCATAGTTGTTCATCCTCAAAAGGGGATAATAATAAAGGATAATTTTCATGTTTTATATAAGTGCTAATGTATTGCTATATATTGCTAAACAGTAAAGTATCTGTCTAAGGAAGGTGTAGCTCAGAGGTGGAGTGTTTGCCTAGTATATGCAAGGACCTGGCTTTGATCCTCAGAACACAAAAAAGAAATAATAAAAAATTAATAAATATTTGGGGGAAATGAATATGGTAGACATTCAATTTATGAAACACCTAATACAGGGAATGGTATTACATACAAGTGCTCAGAATTATAGTTAAGTTATTTACTTGTTTTCAACACAATTTTATTAAGATCCAATTTTTCATCTTCATGTTTAAAAACGGACAATGTAAGAAAGAATTATAGAATATAGAACTTAAAGGAAAATCATAAGCTTTAAACAGTTCATAGAATGTTGAAATGGAGTGGATCTTAGATATCCTTTAATCACGCTGATTTGTTTGTCAGTTAGAAGACTTGGCAGGCAGAGCTGGCATAGTGTTATGACAGGCTGCATTAGTCTGTTTAATCTTCCCAGTGGCGCCCCCTTCTCCAGTCCTGTGCATACTGTAATGTAGGCTTGGATCCCAGCTGCCAGTTCATGCGTACTTACTCTGTCATCTACATGTGCCAATCATATTCCTAGATAAGATTGGCCTGGTCATTACTCAGCTTATTAGAAAAATTGTTCAATCAGCATAGGCAGAGGAAAGAATCCACTGGAAACCTCCTTTTTGGTCAATACACAGTTGCCGCTTCCTTTAGAGAAATTTCAGTCCAAGGTACAAATCCGCAGTCATAGGAGTTCTCAGCCTATGTAGGTTTTTTGTTTGTTTGTTTGTTTGCTTTGTTTTTTGGTGGATGTAGATGTGTCTATATGCACATTGTGCGTGCGTGTGTACATATGTATATATGCACATTGTGCGTGTGTGTCTGTGTGTGTGTACATATGTGTGGAGGCGGGAGTCAACCTCAATGTCAGCCCTCTAGAGCTATCATTCTTCTTTTTTGAGATGGTCTCTAGGACCTGCGCTTATTACTAATATTGCCAGGCTGGCTGGTCATATTTTTATAACGTCTTCATCTGGTATAATAAGTTGCTTTATTGAGTTAAGTCTGATTTTTTTTTCAGGAGTGACAGACAACAGTGATAAAGGTTTAATACTCCTTTTTCTTTCTTTACCGTGAGAGCTGATTCTTTAAGGTCAGAAGATAGAGTTGGTTTTGTCTCCTGTTCCTTTGAATCTCTTTGCCCACCCTAGATTTTAGTTCTTTTGCCAATGAAGATTAGTATTTAGAAATTTCTGTTCTTTCTCCCCTCCATCTGCTTCAGTATGTTCGAGATTCATGTTACTAACAATTTTTATCCAGAATGAAATCTAGAACTATGAAACATCTGCACTCTAGTGTAGTAGAGAATCCAAATAGCACAAGAACACGGACTTTGGAGCCAGACCGGGTGTACTAGATCAGTCTTGGCCAGCACGAAGCTCAGCAGTAGAGACTGCAGCCTGCAGAGAGCCCTAGGTTCAGTCCCTGTTCTACTTCATAGCTGTGTGACTTCGTGGACACTTACCTCTCTGCTGCAGACTCTTCTCTCTAAAGTGTAGCTGGTGCTCATGCTCCACTTTAACTTCAAAGGGTTGGCTAAGGAGCTAGAAGTGCAGGCAGTGTTAGCAGGGACCTGGGAGGTACAGCAAAGCGTGTCTCATCATCACTGCAATGCAGTCTTCGCCTTTCCCCAAGAAACGCAGCTTTCGTCTGGTAGGAAAAAGACCTTGGCAAAGCTACTGAGTGGCCTTATGAGACTCAGAGCAATGGACTCTCAGTCTCTGTTGTGTTTGATTTGGGGCCCTTCACGGATTTTATCAGAGACATGTGATATGTGGTAATCGCACCCCAGGTTTTTCTCTGAAGAAAGCTTCCACAGGACTGGCTCCCTAGGTTAATTCACAACTAGAGTCAAACAAGAGCAATCCTATTATTAAACCGACAAGTCTTGGTTGGTTCATTGGTTTGTTTGTTTTTTGAGACAGAGTTTCTCTATAGCCCTGGCTGTCCCAGAACTCACTTTGTAGACCAGACTGGCCTCAAACTCAAACTCTGCCTACTGGGTACTGGAATTAAAGGTGTGTGCCTCTATGCTGGTTTAGCTGGCAAGTTCCTTAATACAGCTTTTTATTATGCTAGGAATGAATCGGATGCTGCCAATGAGAGAGCGCTCGAAGACAGAAGAAGACATCCTTCGGGCAGCACTGAAGTACAGTAGCAAGAAGGGCAGCAACCCCACGTCCGCCTCTGATGATTCCAACGGGCTGGAGTGGGAGAACGACTTCGTCAGCGCCGAGATGGACGATAACGGCAATTCTGAGTACTCCGGGTTTGTGAATCCCGTATTAGAACTGTCCGATTCTGCCACCAAGCAGTCTGATACGGATCAACAGATCCGATAGGATGAAACTGTGTGACCTACTTACCAAATGTTAAAAATCACCTAGAATGTACAGATGGGTGCTGAGCCTTTTTGTAAGGTGGCATAGGAACCTTGTGACAAGTGCTTGTTTCGTAGAAGGAGCAGGAGTGGAGAGACAGCTGAACGCTTCCGTCAGGTGCGGTCTCAACATCTGCCTTCTGTGTCCCAGGACTGACTCGGTGAGCTGACATATCAAACATTCATGGCATTCCTGTTCACCCTGGTCAGAGTTCTGCATCTTAAATCATTTTTGTTTTACTTTGACTGCTTTACTAAACCTATTTTATTACAGAAATAAGAATCTAAAAGTCTTTTGTTAGTTTTCAGCAGATGTAAAGCAGCATGAAGGAGAGATGTTGGATTTATTTAAAAGGCTGGTCCCTTTTCCAGCATCGTTTACTTTGACGACTTCCTTTAATTTTGTTGTCTAGTAGTCAGCAGTTAATTGGAGATGACCCCAAATCATGGTGATATATGGGTTTCTTTCCACACCTTTCACATATACACATCCTAATTCAGTGTTTACTCAATCTGAATAAAAGATAATAGGATTAAAGAAACTTTCCGTTTGGACACTTTGAGTTGGTAATAATTAAATAATAGTTAAAAATATAAATCAATTTTTTACTTCCTTTTACTTGCCACTATGTTGGCTTTAAATTGAGATCTTAAGTGTTTGCTTTCATTTTTTTATTTCTATGTTTCCAGTGAATGCTCTTTGCAAGATTTTACACAGAAAATATTCTGTGAATGATTAAAGAAAACATTAAAATACGGGTATTTCCAAGTAAATAAAATCCTTTCTGATAGGAAAGGTCCTGTTGATTGTATTGCCCTTTCCTTTGCCTTGTAGTATAAGGTGCTTTGTGGGATGGAACTAATGTATCTTTGTATTGACGGCCTGTGTCTGGATCCATGTGGAAGACCAGGGCTGAGAAACGCTCCCTAACTGCATTCCTTGGTTGGCTGAGGACTGAGTGTCACTGTGGCAAGCACACTGTTCTCTCTCCCATGTTGTCTTGCTCTCTTCAGCAGTGATGGTGCATGCTCTCAACAGTACAAGAAGGCCCAGGTAGAGATAGTGAAGTTCTTCTGTCCATGAAAAGTTGTGTGGCCCTTTCGATATCTGAACTGCTATACAATGACATCTGCAGTTTTGTCATTTTTTAATCTCATAGAAATAAATATACTTTGATATGTAAATATGCATTAGGTTATGCTATTATTTATATGTGTCTTAAAATTTAAATTGCAGTTGTGCCATGGAAATAATTTAAAAATACTCTATATTCACATTGCCTGTGTTCCTGCTTTTTAAGGTTTATATTACATCAGATGTATATTTTTGGTTTGGCATAAGCTACTGTTGTAATTTTTTTGGCTTTTTGTTCATAAAGAATTTTCTGAAGGAATGGTAACTTCTCAAGGATTGTGAATAAACATTTTTACATTTAATGATATTTGCATATTGCTGATATTGCTTCATAACAGTGCAGTTAGTGAGACTCTTGGTATATAATTATTTTCCTTAATAAGATATGAAGATAAAAGACTGGAACTACCTGAAAAAAATATGCTTTAATTACCAAGAAAATGAATTGTTATGTTTGGGGTTTTTTATTGTTGTTGTTTGATTTTTGTTTTTTCTCTTTGCTTTGTTTATAAAATGCTAAGAATGGCATTTGTTCAGCAGATGTTGGCGAATCTGCTGGATATGGTAGAATTTGAGGGCCCTGCTCTCTCACTCACTGTTCTGATAAGAGATGTTGATAAACACTGTCTTAGTGACTTTCCTCTTGCCAAAAGAAAACACCATGACCAAGGATTTATTGGGAACTTATGGTTCCAGAGGATTGGAGTGTATGACCGTCATGGAAGAGAGGCATGGTGCTGGAGCAGAAGCTGGGAGCTCATGTCTGATCCACAAGCACAAAGCAGACAGAACTGAGAAATGGCATGGGTGTTTGAAACCTCAGAGCACAGCCACTCTCAGTGACACCAGCTGTACAAAAAGCATTCAAATATATGAGCCTTTGAGAACCGGTCTCATTCAAACCATCAAATTTTGCATCCACTTCCTGGCCCCCATAGACCCATGACTATACTATAATATAAAGTGCGTTTAGTCCAACTTGAGACATCCCCACAGCCTTGCACAGTCTCAAAGTTTCATCTGAGGCTTGAGGCAGTCTCTTAATGGTAACCCTTTGCAAGATTGAAAAACTAATTAAATTCCATGCTTCCAATATACAGTGGCACAGAGTGTACAGTACCATTCCAAAGAGAGGCATGGTGGCAAAGCGAGGAAATACTGCACCAAAGCCAGACAGAAACAAAGTAGAACAAACTCCCAACTCCTGTAGCTCTTTGTCCAATACCAGCGGGCTTACGTGGACCCATCCTTCCAGCTTGGCTGACTGCAACACAGTTCTCTGTCTAGGGCTGTTTCCACTCCCTCTATGCCACTCTCCTTGACAGACATTCCAGGGCTCTGACATCTCTAACACGCTGGGGTCTCCAACACAATCTAGGCTTCACCTTCACATCTTCACTCAATGGTCTCCATACAGAGACTCCCCTGCCACACCTGACTTCAGGCTTTCCTTAACTGGAGAGTCCATAGCCCCTTTACTTCCCTATCCTTAAGACTCTAAAGTCAGAACTACAGGGCCAATGTTGCCAAGTTTGGCTGCTCCCTAGTGATATGACCTACCTCCTCATTACATTTGAATAAGCTATGATTTATTGATGCTTTCCTTTATTGGATAAACTTTTCTTTATTTTAGAAGATTGATTTGGCATTTCCTTTTTGTAAGGTGGACACATAGCTGGGTGGGGCCTTGCCCGGAAGGTACCACTCCTGTTACTCCATTTCACACCAGACCTTTCTTTAGATTTCTCTCTTTAATCACAGGGTGGCTTTGGTATTAAACTTCCTGGTGCCCTTTTTCTCCTCACACTGTACATTCCGTGTGCCTTTTTGTCCTGCTTGGACCCTGTGTAATGGTGTTCACTAATAACCACACCACAGCCAATATTAGGCTGTCTCCTGTGCCAGGGAAGTTAGTCCCCAACTCTTCACTTGCTTCAGAGTCTTAGGACAGGGGTGAAAAGCAGTCACATTCTTTGCCAAAATAGTACAAGAATTGCCTCTAGCCCAGCTGCTAATATTGTTCCCCTCTGAAACCTCTTGAGCTGGGACCCCAGAGGTCACATTGCTCTCAGCACCACTCTGGGTTGTTTTGATTTTTCAAGGCAGGGTTTCTCTGTAGCTTTGGGTTCTGCCCAGGAACTAGCTTTGTAGACCAGTCTGTCCTCAAACTCACATAGATCCACCTGCCTCTGCCCCCCAAGTGTTGGGATTAAAGGTGTGCACCACCACTGCCTGGCCACTCTGGCTTTCAAGCTCCTGCTAAAATGGCTTACAGCATTCAACCGCTTTCCTAATCCCAAGCCCTCCATTTTCCTTCAAAAAACAGCATGGTCAGCCTTGTCATAGCAATACCTTACTCGCTGGTACCAACTTCTGTCTTTCTTGGCAGAAGTTTCAGTCCTGCCTGGTCCCGCAGCTGTTCAGTCCCAAAGACTGAACATTCATTATGAACTGGTTGGCCTATTAGCCCAGGCTTCTTATTATCTCTCACATCTTAAATTCACCCATAATTCTTATCTGTGTTAGCCACATGACTTGGTACCTTTTATCAGTGAGGCATTCTCATCTTGCTTCCTCTGCATCTGGGTGACTGATCCTTTCCTCTTCCCAGAATTCTCCTATTCTACTCACCTCGCCTTTACTTCCTACCTGGCTACTGGCCAGTCAGCATTTTATTAAACCAGTACAAGTGATAAATCTTTACAGGGTACAAGACCATTCTCCCACAGCATGTCTTATGCCATTACTGTGAAGAGACACCATGACTGAGGTATCTTATACAAGAGAAAGTGTATTGGGGGTTTGTGGTCCATGCCCATCATGGCAGGAAGCATGGCAGCAGGCAGGCAGGCATGGCACTGAAGCAGTGGCTGAGAACTTACTTCTGGTCCACACCCATTGAGTTGAATATGGGGCTAAAAGCGAGGGCTGAATCAGATCATCTGCCTGATGTGTCCAGTCCATACAGGCAGGACTCAACACTGATGCAGATCCTGGCCGAAAGCCTTAGGAGCTCTCCTGGAATGTGGGAAAGTAGTCAGTCCTTATAGGAACCATCAGGCATTTCTCATCTCCCTCTCGCCAAGAGGCGGTACTCATCCAGCTCCATCACTCCAGTGACGCATAGAACTGACGTCACCCCATTGCGACATCTACTAAACTTCTTGGCCACAGTTCAGTTGGTCCTCAACAATGTAAACATAGACTACTCTGATTCTGCTTATGTCACCTCTAATTCATCTCCTTTGACTCAGTGACATCTTAAGAGCATCCCTGAGAATGACCCCATGCTCCTTTGGTTTGCTTGTAAAAATAAGTATCTGAGTTCATTGTTTCTCTTCTGGATAAACCTGTGGATATTTGACAGCCAACCTGGCAAGTCACAGCCCTACCTGACAATAACCTCTTGCTTCTGACTTGACTTAATCAGAGCAATGGAAAGAACAGGATTAGTTAGGTGGGAGAAATGAAATTTTTTTGTTGGAAAACTCAAATGAGATATTTCCATGAGGGGCAGATCAAAAGGTGTTTGTGTATGTCTGCCATACAAGGAAAAAGTGTTGCTGTAAGTTTGAGGATTATTGGCAGACATGTTAATTGTCTCACTTCTGCCATTAAATACGCAAGCAAAAGCCACTTAAGGGGAAAAGGGCTTGTTCTGACTTACCGTCAGGAATGCAGTCCATAGCAAAGAATGCTGGACATGGACACATTGTGTCCACAACCAGGAAGCCCAGAATGATGATCCCAGGCCTCGGCTAGTCTTCTTTCTTTGTAGTCCAAGTCCTCATCCCCTCAAATGGACCATCCGCAGTTAAGGTGCCTCTTCCCACCTCCACCTAGAGAATCCCTCCCAGGCACTCCTAAAGGTGTGTCTCCTAGAAGACTCTAGATCCTGTAAAGTGACATTAACCATCCCAGTAAGTGGGTGGTGGTGCTATTTTAAGTCATATCAGCTGAGAAGTCCAGCTTCTTGGGGTGGGGTAGGGGGATTAGAAAGCCACCTATCTGATGTAGATACTGAGTTTGCGAGTTGGGTCACCAGCACCAAACTATTTGAACAGGTGACCCATGAGCTTAGGGAACAGCAGGACTGATGGAATGTGGGTGTTAGACCACGGAAGGGTGTGAAGAACAGAGAAGAGTCAGCATAGATATTCTGTTTGCAGGGTTTTTCTGTAGAAGTGAGGTAGCTGGAGGGGGATGGAGCGTCGTGGGAGGATCTCACTGAAGAGTCTACAATTTTCCTCTAAAATGGTAGAATTTGGGCTGGAGAGATGGCTCAGAGGTTAAGAGCATTGCCTGCTCTTCCAA
>LOEQ01000267.1:62549-79135 GCA_001685075.1 Bramus lutescens | reverse complement strand
CAACCACATGGTGGCTCACAACCATCTGTAATGAGGTCTGGCGCCTCTTCTGGCGTGCAGGCATACACACAGAGAGAATATTGTATACATAATAAATAAATAAACAAACAAATATATATTTTTTAAAGTTTTGATCTGTACAATTGAAAACTTAGGTAAGATACATAAAATTCATTTTCAATTTTAGTGTTTTTTGGGGGGGTTGTTGTTTTTATTGCTTTTTGTTTTGTTTTGTTTTGGAGACAGTATTTCTCTGTGTGTCTCTGACTGTCCTGGAACTCATTTTGTAGACCAGACTGGCCTCAAACTCACGGAGTTCTGCCTGCCTCTGCCTCCCAAGTGGAATCCAAGGCATGCACCATCACCACCCTGACAATTTCAATTTTGTAAGAAAACTCTTTTTTTTCCCAACACAATGAATTGCCTCTATTTTGGTATGCAACCACATTTCAACATTTAATGGTCCTGAAGAGAGTGGGGAAATGACAACGAGCTAGAGGCCAGGCTCATTGAAAACTCATGACAGAGAGTTCCTCCAGGTCTCTGCAGAGGATCTGAGTCTACGAAGTCAGGGCCTGTGTTCCAGCTGTCCAGCTCCACCTCAGACATGATGGGTGACCAGGGAGCCCTGTCCAAACCTCTTCAGTTTATAAAAGCAAAGTGATTATGAGAAAAGGAACCGACTCAGAACCCTGTGTGCTTAGGACTCTCTGCAATGGTCTTTCTCTAGGTGGAACCCCCAAGGACCCTGAGCACTGGCAGGTTTGTCGCCCTGTGACTGCTCTATTCACCTTGAGCCCTGAGCTCAAAGTTCATCCGCTGATGGTGGCTGCAAGACTGAGAACTCAGCACTCCCTTCCCAGGGTGGTGGCAAGTGAACGTGTGGTCCAGAGCTAAGTGAGGGAGGCCAGGCTCTTCCAACCTCATCTGATGGCATCTGGTCACAGTAAGTGTTGGGTGGTGATGGGGAACAAGTGAGTTGAGGAGGAGGGGGAAAGTAGCATCCCTTGGTAAAGTTGGGGAGATGGAAGCCCTGAATTCCTCACTCATGGCCAATTTCTGAAAGAGGGGAGGGTTACAATCTAAGCTTTGGCCAAGGATGGCTGTGGAAGAATAGGGGAGACAATGGCTTGGATGTGACATCAATTGAGGCTTAAGAAAGCAGGGGTGCAGTCACAGCACCCCCAAGCCCCGTAGTGTAAATGGAGACTGCACGTTCATTTCCCCACCACCAAGACCTGAATAATCACACAGAAACTATATTGATTTCAACACTGTTTGGCCAATGGCTCAGGCATATTTCTAGCTAGCTCTTACATCTTAAATTAATCTATTTCTATTATTTTATATTTTACCATGAGGCTTGTGGTTTACTGGTAAGGTTCTGGCATCTTTCTCCTTCAGCAGCTACATGGCATCTCTGACTCTGCTTTCTTTCTCCCTGCATTCAGTTTAGTTTTCCCACCTACCTATATTCTACCCTGCCATAGGCCAAAGTAGCTTCTTTATTAACTAATGGTAATAAAACATACTCATAACATACAGAGGGGAATCCCACATCATCTCCGTTTTTCTGTCTAAATAAAAATCAAGGTTTTAACTTTGACACAGCAGTAGTCCCATGGCTGCTACCTGAAGCCTTGCAATCTATTCTAAGGGTCACCACACAGCTGTGGCAGGAGGGTGGGGTGGACAAAGTCAGACCCAGGTCACATGTCAGCAGTAGGCGATTGTATGACGTGTCCATTCACAATTGTGTTAGCTGTGCCCACTGCTGCCAAAGGAAACCGATTTCAACACACCTTCTTGATCCCAGAAGTTCAACTAGGCAGCCAGTGGTTATGCTCCATAGAAGATGTTACACAGCACAACTCAGGTATTTCAAACAGACAATAAATCAGTATCAAAACAGTGTCTAAGGATGGATGAAGTCTCAGTGGAATTTCCTCTCCAGGTCTACAGAATGAATCTAGAAAATTCACTATTGTGGAAAATAGAGACTTAGGTTGGATTGGGGAGAGGTGGCCAGGGCCTTAGTGACTAATTGCTATAACACTGTCCTTCTGATGGCTGTGTCAACTTCATGTTCTCTTTTGACACTGACAAGAGCCGAAGCTCCTATAGGGTGGCTTTCAGGCTGTGGGAATTCTGCCACTTTGCCAGCAGCGATGTGACCTGTGGATCCACCACACCATTTGAACTACTCATGCCACTCAAAATGACTTTCGTTACAAATCTTACAGATGGAAGTGCTTCTGGGTATTTAGGCCCTCATCTTATTTTAAGGCTGTATATTCGGTTTTCATAAATTGTTCTTGGATGCCCAGGTATCATCCCTGTCCATCTTGTAAGTGTCAGGTCTTCCTCTTCCTCTAGACCTCAGCTGACTGTGCTGTGCCTACTCCCTCCTGGCCTTCTTCCTGCTCTTCCAACAGTCATAAATTTTGAGGGACTTTTACTCCCAAGACTGTGGTGGCTGCCACCTTGTGTGGCAAATAATTTTAATTTCAGTGTTTTTTAAATGTCTATTGTAGGTCTTCCATACAGAAAAGCAACACTGACATCTTAGGAGTAGACATTATAATTCCACAGAAAGAAAATCAAGGTGCTTTTCTCAAAACTTTCTGTAATGAACCCACAGTGACTCAGAGGGGACTCAAGAACTCATTCCAGGATTCCGGCTCTGCAAGTAGGAACATTCCACGGGCACCAGCAAAAAATCCACCTGAGCTCTGAACCTGTAAACCAAAAGCTGCTATGAAATGATATGACCAAGCCAATAGATGGCTGTTACCTAAACAAAGCATGGGCATGCCATTAAGCAGAAAAAGGAGCAAGAATAACATTACACAGAAGATACGTTTTATACACTAACCCTTATAGGTGTATACTTAATTCTCTGTAGGTCCAGAATGCAAAGAGCTGATGAAGTTGATGACAAACACAGTCCACAGACTTCCAAATGCTATTACTAAACCCAAAGTCAGCATGCAGATATTTGTGTAACACTACACTCTAAACTCTTAAGAGGTAGAATGTCTTTCAAGGGTCTACCCATGTGTCCTCATCCTTCATGATTCTCTGCTTGGATTCTGTTCACACTTCATTCTCATCCATCTCTGTAGGAGAAGTCCTGTGGGTAAAATAGGATGAATAGCCCCCATCCTCGGGTATAGGACTCTGTGTTGGCCAGTTGTTTTCTTCTAAGAGTGGTCTCGGAGACAAGATAAACTGTGTCTCAAAAGATTCCACTGACTCCCCGTCTTCCTTCTCCAACAGGAGCTGATACTCTCCAAACCTAAGCATGCACTTGTAGGGCAAGTCCATTTTATTGAGGTAGCCAAGCTCCTGGTTGTCCACCATCAAACTGGTCTTCTTACTCATGTTTTTTATTTCAAATGAGAGAACAGAGCTGTTGAACTGTTTAAACGGCTGTAAAGCAAACTGAACTCGGGAAACCTGTTTGTCCTGAAAAGTGTAGTGACAGACGTTGGAATTCCGTCCAAATCTCACCACTTCAACAGAAGGAAATTTCTCTTTGTTGCAAAACCTGATTGATTTAAATATTCCACTTTGCTGCTGGCTGGGATGATAAACAGACATCTGGAGACAAGTTACGGTCTCTTCTGTGTCAGCGTCTTCAAAGGACAACATGACGCTCTCTGGCCTGCAACAGTCGAAGCACCAGGTTAGTTCAGCCCTGACTGCTCTCTCTAAGAGGATGCTCAAAATATAGTAGGGGATTCTAAACTAAGAAAACGAAATACAGAACACTAGACTAATCCCTCCTCTCTCGCTTTGTTTCATTTCTCCTCTGACCATTTTCATCATGTAGGTGATGATTATTAACAGCGCAGTGATTCAGGGGAAGCTGAGGGAAGTCTCAATTCTTTTCTCATTTAAGTAGTGACACACGCCTAGAAACATGACAGATGTAGTTTAAAAATAAAATCAGGTGTGTCGTGGTGGCACACCCTTTTAATTCTTGAGATGTGGAGGCAGAAGGATCATGAGTTCAAGCTCAGCATGGGCTACCTAGTGACACTGTACCAAAAACAATTGGTTTGAGTTTTAATATCCTCTGAGGATCGATACACAGTGAAAACCTACAGTCTATTAATTCTAGTATAACATGATTAATAAAAATTGTGAAACCTGTTTTAAATAAAAAACTTAAAGGTTATAAACAGGGAGCTGTAGAGATGGGGTAGCTGCTAAGGGCACTGGTTGTTCTTCCAGAGGAGTCTGGTTGGAGGCCCAGCATCTATATGTGGCTCACAACCTTCTGTTACTCCAATTCCAAGGAATGCAACACCCTGGTTCTGGCCTCCTTGGGTACTGCATGCACATAATGCACATATACACATATAAGCAAAAACACCCACATAAAATAAACATTTTAAATTAAAATTATATAAATAAATCTTGCAACATTACCACCTTAAATAATGAAATGTTGAATTTCTAGTAGATTAATGATTAAAAAGCAAATACTTTGAATGATTGCTGTATTCTATAATTTAGACGTCACATTTTTAGCATGTGTACCATGCTTAGTACCAGCTTAGTACCATGGCCTTCACTGCTACTGGGGTAATTTGTAACCATCTTGAAAAGCCTTCATTAATCACAGCAATTCCACCTAGCTCCCGTTGGCATCCCTGGAGCCCAAGGCCTGAGGTGCCCCAACTAGACCTCACACTGCGTGGATCTCTTACAGTGCTGATGGGATGGGGTGTTGTTTACAGGATTACAACAGGACAGGAAAATTCATTTCTTAAAATTTCCTAAAACTATTTTGGTATAGAACTATCATTAAAAAAAACCTAACATTTTAAAACTACACACACATATGACTTAAAAGTTCAAGAAATAAAAAGCACTTAGAAACAAGGCTCTCATTCAATCCCAATCTTTTATATCTTTTTGTCCTAGAGAAAGCCATTACAAAGTGGCCTTTAACTCTACAAACAGGTTCTCCACATAAGCATAATTATGTGAGCATGCACACATGTGTGCACATACCCATGTGCACGTACACACACACACACACACACACAAATGCATGCAAGCACATGTTTTCCCACAGGGAATAATTTCTCTCATACAAATAGAAATACATTATATTTAGTTCTGGACCTTGATCATTCCATGCCTATGGGTGACTTTTTGCCATAGCCACACAACTTCCACCAAGTGTTCTGACGGCACAACTGTTAACAGTTGCTAAGTGTTCACTGTGGCCTCTGAATGACTCTCACTTGTCTGTGTGGTTGGTTTTTATCTGCTTGTGCTGAGCTAGGGCCTAGTAAGCAATAGTCTTCAATGAGGTTTTTACCTTTTATCTATTTTTATTTTATGTGCATTGGTGTTTTGCCTGCATATGTTTGTGTGAGGGTATCAGATTCCCTGGAACTGGAGTTACAGACAGTTGCAAGCTGCCATATGGATGCTGGGAATTAAACCGGGGTCCTCTGGAAGACCAGCCAGTGCTCTTAACCACTGAGCCTTCTCTCCAGTCCCCATCAATGAGATTTTATAATTAAGGGAAATTTATAGCTGTTCTGGTCTTGTTTATAACAAAGCAAAAATCAGTATTTTTTTTTGCTTTGTTTTGTTGTTGTTGTTGTTTTGAGACAAGGTTTCTCTGTAGCTTTGGAATCTGTCCTGGAACTAACTGTAGACAAGGCAGGCCTCAAACACACAGAAATCTGTCTGCCTCTGCCTTCCGAGTGCTGGCATTAAAGGCATGTGCCACCACTGCCTGGCTAATCAGTTAGTATTAAACTACTATCTTGGTATCAGAACAATGCTGTTTGGAAAACTACTTTCACTACCCTTTGATCTTTGCCTTTTGTTGTGTTGTTCTTCTTGAGAGGGTCTGTGGTGATTTGAATGAGAATGGCCCTATAGACTGATAGACTCATATATGACAGTATTTGGTCCTCATTAGGTGGAACTGTTTAAGACTGATTAGGAGGTGTGGACTTGTTAGAGGAGGCATAGAGATGGTGGCCTTTGGGATTTCAAAGGTTCACACCATTCTGAGTTAATTCTCTCTGCCTGGTGTTTGTGTTTCATTGTGAGTTCTCAGCCTACTGTAGTAGTGGTAAGCCTGCCTGGCAGCTGCCATGGTCCTCACGATGAAGGTCACAGACTCTAACTCTCTGAAACTGTAATCCCCAAATAAACTCTTCTAACTGAAAGCCTTGGTCATGGTGTCGCATCACGGCAAGAGAACACACCTAAGTCTGGGTCTCAGTACGTAGCCCCTCCCAATGTCCCCAACATACCCAGTGTTGTCTGCTTTGAAGACATTATTCTTCTCTGTTTTACAAAGTCAGGCTGCTAAAATCAAGCTCTGTTCATTTATTCCATAAATGACAGCCAAGCAAAAATGTCTTTTGTAAACTTATAAATTAATCTTTCATTTTATATTCATGTCTCTTACACATTGTTGCAGCATACAGAACTTTGTAACAAAGTTACAAAGATCCTTGTGTAAATTAAAAAACAAAAGCAGTGAGAGGAATGAATCCTCAAAATCTTGGGCCAAGGATATAAAAATAATTAAAACTAAAGCAGGTAAGAATTACCTAACATGCAACGGGAGGAACTGATTAAACCAATTCATATCTTTTGAATATTCTCCATTATGATAATAAAGTCTTATTATTCGGGAAGCAGGCAACATGCATGAGAATAATTATGCTAAGTTATAAAATGATGTAATTAGCAATTAATAAAAAATTCATTGTTGTGAATCTTGGGTGATATTGAATTTCCACCTATATTTCCTGTTCGCTTAAAATTTTTCTGCAGTAAAACTGCATTACACTTGCAAGTTAAAATATCAGAATAAAATGAAAGACTTGGAAGACAGCTCAGTTGGTGAAGCACTTGCCTCGCCAACGTGAGGAGTACGCCTAGATCTCCAGGACTCACATAAAACCCAGGAGTGTGTCCCACATACATGTAATCTCAGTGCTGGTAAGAGAGGAGGCAGCAGCATGCAGGCCCCTGGAGCTCACTGGTCAGCTAAGCCTAGCCTACTTTGCAAAAAGTGTAGGTCAATGAGAGAGGCCTTGTCTCAGAGAAGGCAAGAGACGCCTGAGGAATAACACCTGACCTTAGCCCCTGGTCTCCACAGGTATGCAGTGAGTACAACACATATCACACACGCACCACACACACACACACACACACACACAGGGTTTTCTGATAAGAAGCAAAGAGTTAAGAAAAAAAAGAAGAGCAGAAACTATCTTTATTTTGTCCAGGGAATGGTTCAGCTCCAGCTCATCCATGGGCTTTGATGGTTATAAAAGAACTATGTTAAAAAAAAAACAAACAGTAGTTTCCCAAACACAGTGTGTTTGGTGACAGCTAAATACAGTTTTGTATGCTTTAAATAATGCGTTCTGTCTTTTGAATGAATCCATTTGCCAAAAGTGTCTGGTGCAAATAGGCTCTCAGCCCCAGGACCCAGGGCAGAGAGACATAGCCCTCACCTTAAGGGAAAAGCTGGGACACTCTTTAAGTCAGGGGCCCACAGGAGTCTTGGTGTGAATGCATTCTTAGGGTTTGATGGACCTGAGTCCACAATTGTGATTCCTTCCAGCAAACCCCAAGGTAGAGTGATTACTGTTCCTTGTTCTCTATTGTTCCCAGTTGGTCCTTTAGAGAAGGCGCCCCTACTTGAGACTGCTGGCCCATTAACAATGACCAACACAAATAGAAACACTTAACAATGACGTCAACACAAATAGAAGCCCTTGTGGAAGCTGTGTAGAAGCTTACTTCCTGGCAGTTTTTCTTTCTCAAGACAGGGTTTCTTTGTGTAGCCCTGGCTGTACTGGAACTCACTCTGTAGACCAGGCTGGCGGTCCCCCCAGCCTCTGCCTTCAGAGTACTGGGATTAAAGGTGTGCACCATCACCACGATGGCCTTCCTTCATGCCCTTGCCACAATGTCAGCAGTCCCTGTAGAAATAGTTCATTCAGGCTGAGTGCCAGAGAGAAGGGCCAAAGATGGACACATAAGGCATATAACTATCATATGAGCAACAGATCCATTTCCTGGGACTCTCGAGGCCATTTGCTGCTGCCTCCTAGGGTTGCCTAAGATGACAAATGCAGTCACCTGTCTTGGGGCGCTGAAATGATGCCAAACTGACAGAGGAGTTCTACTTACGATGTGCCTCTCACATGCTAGGCAGGGTGCTGAGTCCTGTACTCTACCATCTTAGCTTATCTTCAAAAGAGTCCTATGGATTGCCCTTTTACAGGAGAGGGAGACGGAGTTACGGAGAATTTAAAGAATGGATTCTGGTCTAAAACAAGGAGTCAAAGCCCAGATACAAACTCTAACGCACTGTCTCTTAGCCCTCCTCAGACCGCCTCCCTTCTGGGGCTAACAGTTATACTTTGGAAACTAAGGAAGCTTAAGAGAAGGGGGGCTCAGAAGTATGTGTGCTGTTGCCAGCAAGGTACCAACTTAGACACCACTGTGACAGGGGGAAGAGCTGCTGGTGCTGCCTCATAAGACGACGCAATCCAAAGCATCAACTTCCCATAAATGTCAATCATCCTGATGCCTGCATGTGAGGCTATGAGCCCAGGCCTACCATTCCCTGGTAGCTGAGCAGGTTGTTTGGGGAGTCATGAAGGCCAGTGAGCGAACTAACCTAATACTTTCCAGAGGCACAAGGTCCCTCTCCAAAGTAGCTTGATCTCTCCAATCTCTAGCACTTCAGTGTTCAGTAGGAAGACAGAAATGAGTAGCTAGAATAATACATTTAAGAGGGGGTAGCAGTAGGCTCAAAAAAAAAGTTTTTGAACTATGCTAGTTTTCAATTACCACATACACAGAAGGCCATCAGGCTATTCAGGGTAACTGTGCTTGTCTCAAGCAAGGCAAACCAAGGGCCAACAGGAGAGACCCTTCTCACCTCACACTCTGCATCTTCGGAATCTGATACCAAGTACACTAAGACCTATTCAAATGTTTAACAATATTTTTCTTTACCAAAACCACGAGTCATCTCATTGTGGAATAAAGTAGAATTAGAGAGAGTAAAGTCTCATCAGCAACGTGTGCATTACCGTCTGTTACTGCTGTCTGACATCACTAACTTGTAAAACACTAACGTCTGGCCAACAGCAAACTCTGTTAACAAAGAAACTATTCTGTAACAGAGATACATGAAATAAAAAGCAAGTTCTGCCAACAGGCATGAGCCAACGGCTCTGCACTCCAGACTCAATGCCAACCTTTTGCATGCTGGATCCCAAGAGGCACACACTCACCTGAGAGCCTTCCAGTGACAGCAGTTAGCTAGATCAGGACTCCAGAGCCTTGTCTCTTCTCCTGAGGGGGGAAAAGAAGAACGATACGTGTAGATGTGTTAGGTGCAAAATAGCATCGACACCCCAACTACACACACACACAGCACCTCCTCTCTGACCCCTGTGTCCCGTGAAACCGGTGAAGGGCTGCCCGGCTCCGCTTTTGCTGGAGGCTGATAGTCGTTTCAAACGCCACAAATAAGAAGATGGAGAGCGATGTTTTTCTAAAATGAGCCAGGAGGACAGTTTAACAGAAAATTTGCTCGGCTCCCCTGGGAGGTCACGTGCGATTAAGGTTTCTCACATTTTGAGACTTTGTTTTGTTTTGTTTAAAATAGTGCTGGCTGTAAAGAGAAGTTTCTCCTCTGAATGGTGAGCTAGGAAAGGTACCCCTCTAGAACGTTCACCTTCACCTCCCCTGCTCCAGTTCTTTCTTAGCCTCTAAAACAGAGTATGATTTCAAGATGGACATTTCTATTTTTAGCAAAAGCTGTTCTCCCTGACAAACACCCAAAACTGAGATGGTAGAAAGGGAAGAGAAACTTAGAAAAAACAAAAGGCAAAACGATCCTCTGGCCCAGCTCCCTCAGTTGCCAGGGCCCCGCGGGGTGGTTTAGAAGACTTTTGTCCGCTAATTTTATGCCGAAGAAGACCTACTCTGCAGAGTCAGCAGCCTTTTTTCGTTCCCAATCTTGTAGGGGGAGTAAGGAAAAGCAAAAGCAAGCACCAAGAGTGGAGAGCGTGAGGCGAGCACAGCGCTTTCCAGTGACCGCGAGTCTCTGTCTCCCTCTGTCCACCCGCCAGTTTCAAACCCCATCCGACTCCCCTTCACCCCCCTTCCGTGGTTGCGGACCCCCTGCGGATCACCCCTCCCCCTCCAGCACCCGGAAGTTCTTTCTGAGCCGAAAGCCCGGGAAAATCCCCGACCAGGACGACGGCTGGGAGGTGGGTCTGGACCAACCCTGTGCACCCCGGACCGGCTCTCCGGGGAGCCTTGGGCAGGTGGGAAAGTTTCCTTAGTTCAATGACTGCGCTAGGCGGCGGGGAACCAGGACGTTGGTTCCCGTGAGCCAAAATGCACAAAGGGCATTCTTTTTCTGGTTTCCGATTAGGTGAAAAGTTTACAAAGAACGGGAGAGAACAAAGACACACACCCCCGCCCTCCCAGTATTGTTCGGTCCTCCCTTATTTTGTAAAGATCACATACTAAATTTAGACACCTGGGATCGAGCTGTCTATAATATTTTTAAACTTTTCCTTGTTGTGTAGTGCACATCTGCCTGGAAATCAAGTCATGGAGGGGCGGCAGATGATGACCCCCCTGAAAACTTTTTGACAAAACTGCCCTCTTGGAGGGGAAAAAAGAAAAAAGAAAGAAAGAAAAAGAAAGTGACAATCCTCACCCTCACCCCAGACTGCTGACCTACAGGTACCTGAGGACTTGAGGGTTCGTGAGCCTTGCTGAGCCTCTGATGAAAATGGCAGAACGTGGCCTCGTGGGGGGACCGTCCCTGCCACTGCAGTGCGAGCTCGCCGAACCCGCCAGTCGCCGATCCTCCGGCGCCACGGAACCTCCCACGCGCGCGCCAGGAGCGGCCTCGCGCGGGTGACTTCGCAAAGTCCTCGCCGGGCAGGAAGCCCGCAGAGGTCACCACCGTCCTCTCGGCCCTTTCTCACAGGAAGCCCTGCCCTCCGAGGTCTCCTGACCGGGTTTGGGGAGCCGGGCACCCGGGCTGACCGCGCCTTCTCCAACAAGAGGCTGCTCTAGTCCACATGTGACCCAGGAGCTAGGCTTTGACAAGAAGGGAACTGGGACCCTTCCAGGTGAAGGGCGGCCTTGGGGTGGTGGACCGGCAGGGAGTTGGAGGAATAGTTTGGACTGTGAGGATGTGTGCTTGCTCTCCGGGATGGGGACCGTGACTACTCTCTGCAGATGCTGAACCGGGGGCGGGGCGGGGCGAGGNGAGGGGAGTAGAGTCCAGCCACAGCAGGGACAGGGTTGGAACCTGCCTCCGGATGTTACTACCATGTACACACAGCATTCCAGACGCTTCCTCACCTGTTATTTCCAGCTGATCATCCCTTCTTCGCCCAACACAGTCCTGGACGGTGAGAGGGGGAGCAACCTCGTGGGGGGTCCTTCAGAGCACAGTGAATCGTCGAACACTGATTTCCGAAGTTCAAGGAGATTGG
The DNA here is from genome assembly GCA_001685075.1 of Bramus lutescens. NCBI lineage: Eukaryota > Metazoa > Chordata > Mammalia > Rodentia > Cricetidae > Bramus > Bramus lutescens. The sequence continues at coordinate 67,595 of LOEQ01000267.1, read as the reverse complement.
CTTGGGAAAACAGAAGGCGAGAGTGGAGATGGATGGGAGTGGGATTCTGTACAGGGAGAAAAGAGATGAAGAACAGGAGAACAAATCAGAACGACTGGAGATGTAGCAGAGGATGTACCTAACGTCCTCCGGGCTTGGGAACCCACGTACCAATTCTTACCATCACTTATTTTTCTGAAGCCGTTGTATGTCTGAACTCTGTCCTTAATTTCAGTGGAGGTATCTATTTGTCCGTCTTTTTCTTTGGCAATTAAAATGATGAGGCCTCACTCGTGTGGTTTCTGCTCTGTTGGCAGTTTACCGGGATGGCTTTTTTCCAATTTCAGTTGGGAACCCAAGGGTGGACCAGTAAGTCTGCTTTTAAGTAAAGCAGATTCCGGTAAAGGCTGTGATTTCGTTTGACAATGATCAACTTTTATTATTTCTACTTGGAAGAAGAGACAACCACAGTATCTTCTTTCAGTCAGTCGGGCAGCATCAAAACAGGTGGAAGATAAGACATTGCCAATTTGATTGTGCCTAATAAACTCATGCATAAAATAATGCGAAAATTGGGGTTTCTGCTCTCTGATCTTTTTGTTGATACTGGTTTTATTTTTTAGACAAGGCTTTGTCATGTAGCTCAGGCTAGCTTCCAACTCAAGATTCTCCCGTCCCAGCTTTCCTGAGTGCTGGCATTATGGGTTTACTCATCTCATTAGACCAAACTCCTTATTTGTTAAGGTCAAGTCAAAGAAAATGTAGAGGAAAAAATAGGTAGAGAGTAAGGAAGAGTAGTAAATCAGTGAATTATACACAAGTATGGAAGCCTTTGCTTAATAGCATTAATATAGAAATAGGGGCTATTAACACGAAAGAGGAAAATGCAGGTGAAAATTCAGGATACTAGAGAGCGAACGTTCTCTTAGTTTCCCTGAATTGACTGACTTGATTGATCCAGAATGGGACTTTAAATAAGCAAGTAGTTTGAAATGAGAATCTAAGCTCAGTCACAATTGCTTCCCTCTGACAACTGGTCAAAAATAATGGATCCCAGAATTGAAAATGAACTTGCGGGCGACAAGAATCAGCGAAGCGTGTGCACCTCGGAGCTTCTGTTGTCTCGGGGCCTGGGGATAATTGGCTGTGGCTGCGGTTACTGGCCTGGGCCTATCGCCTTCCAGACAGCTGCAATACAGTCATTCCAGTAATCTTGGCCCTCCCAGGCTTCTTGACAACTGACAGAAGTCCCAAAAGGAGTCTAAAACCTTGACTCAGACAAGGGCCCAAAAGGAACGTGCTCACTTGTTTCTGTGATTTCAGTTTGTTGAGTTTCCTGAAGATCCCCAGAGGACACACACAAAATAAGTGACCTCAGATCACTCATTCCCTGAATTAGGCAGTCTCTTCTAATTGTACCTTATTGCTGCTCCTTCATATAAGACCATTAAAAGCAGTTTTTAAATGAGATTATTTCAGAAAGTTGCTTCAGATTTTGCTTCATCTTTATTCAAAGTTTTTTTTTCTGTTTTTTGTTTTGTTTTGTTTTTGTTTTGAGACAGGGTTTCTTTGCAGCTTTGGGGCCTGTCCTGAAACTTGCTCTGTAGACCAGGCTGGTCTTGAACTCGTGATCTGCCTGCCTCTGCACCCTAAGTGCTGGGATCAAAAGCATACGCCACCACTGCCTGGCACAAAGTTAAATCTTAAGCAGAGTCGTGTTAGTCAGCTTGGAGACATGCGCAGCCCACTGTGTTGCCCTTATAAATCTGCTGAGAAGGAGGAGCAGAAAGAGTGTGGTCACAGAATATGGCATGAAATTCTCAAAATTATATATATTTTTTGAATCTGCTAAGAACATGACTGCTGGAACTCAAGCTTTATTTCTTCTTCCTCCTCCTTGCTCCTCCACCTCCTTCTCCTCCTTCTTTCTCACTTCCCCCACTTTTTCCTTCTTTTACTGCTCCCTTAAAGGGAATGAAGGGTCTCCCTGTATAGCCCAGCTTGGCCCCAGATTCATGCTTTTCCTGCCATTGTCTCTCCTCAGTGCTAGGATTACAGGTGTGCACCACCACGGCCAGTTCTGTGGTTTCCTTTTTGAAAAGGAAGCAAAATGTTCCCTTTGCTTTACTGTGGTTGTCATGTGAGCAAACACTTCTTTGGGGCCCTTGTGAGCCTAGCTTTTAACGACTGAGCCCTCTCTTCATCCCACAAACTCATATTTTTTTCAAGTTGGCCTCAAGGAGTGAGACTTCTGATATTCAGAGATGCTCATGGCTGCCGGCGTCTTCGACATCAGAGACTAAACTCCTTTCTCAATACCTTACTGAAGGCCTCAGCTGACTTGTACACTTAGCCTCCCTTGACTGAGCCAAAGACGTTGAGTCACGTGGGGTTCATCGGAAATATGCTGAAACTGAGCTGAGCTCTTTAGAGAAGTGGCTACTCCAAGAGCCAGGCCTGAATCATTTACTAAGCCAAAACCAAAGCAAGCAGTATCCTATATGTTCTTAATACAAAAAGAAGGGGTATCCCATTGTAATGTGACTTAGTATTTAGTTTGAAAATAACATCAAATACCCACCTCCCAGCAAATTTCTATCAATCCTTCAACAATTTGAAACACACAATTTCTATTCCTGTTTAAAATTAAATAAAATTTTGTCAAGGCTAGTCAGTTAATGTCTCATTGTAACAGTCTGCCCATCATCGCTGCCAACGCCCAGGATATAGGTTCCACAGAATTCCTAATTATCCTTAGCTTCTTGGCAACATTAGCCAGGTGGTTCTGTTCTTAGAGTCGAGAATATGAGAAAGGGGTTGTGGAATCTCCCTCTGTGGCTAAGGAAAACAGCTGAGGCTAGATGTGTGTTGGGGTGTCCCCGAATGAAAGCCCAGAGAGGCCATTGTGTGAAGCCGTGAAGGTGAAGCCTGGATTGTGCTGGAGCCCCCAAGATGTTGGGGGTGCCAGAATTATGAGATATCTGCCAAAGAGAGGTGCAGACCCAATGTAGAACCAGTCCAAGAGAGAGAGAGAGACGTACGTGGCAGTCAACAAAGTTGAAAAGAGTTGGAGACCTAAAGAGCGCTTTAACATCAGACACAGCAATGCAGAGTTCGAAGTTTGTCCTGCTGGTTTTGGTCTTGCTTTAGTCCAGTATTTCTTCATTATGCTCCTTTCCCTGCTTTTGGAATGGTAATGTGTGTCCCGTGCCATTGCATATTAGAAGTATGTGGTCTGCTTTTTTTTATTTTGAATATACAAGGGGTTGGTGCTTTTAAACAGTGTTGAGACCATTATAGACTACAGGGACTTTTTTGAAGTTGGACTGAATGCATTTTTGCATTATGATGTGACTACAGGCCTCTATGGAGTGGAATGTGGTGATTTGAATAAGAATGATCTACATTGGCTCATATGTTTGAATGCTTGGTCATCAGGGAGTGGCACTATTTCAGAAGGAGAGGGAAGGTGGCCTTGTTGGATAGGTGTGACCTTGTTGGAAGAAGTGTATCACTAGGGGTTGGCTTTGAGATTTTAGAAGCCTAAGTCAGTCCCAATGTCTCTTTCTTTCTGCTGCCTGCTGATCCAGGTAAGAACTCTCAACTACTTCTCTAGGAATATGTCTGCCATCACCTTTCCTGGCTACCCAGCCTTCAGGCAGGGCTAGTATCAAGTGCATGACCCTGGTTGAGTCTGATGTCACCTTGTTGAAATCCTCAACCAAATCACTTTTGAAGAGGAGCTACCTAGAATGTCGTTGGTTTTGTCTGATTTGCGGTACATAATTTTGTGGGGTTTTTTTTACTGCCATTTTGGACATTTTCTTCCCAACTTCTTTGTAGATCAAATCCCTCTCTTTCTCCATAAATCCTGGTTTCTAGTCTGGTGATTGTGTCAAGCACTGGATTTAATTTTCAGAACCAAGAGTTGGAGGAGAAGGAGAAAGAACAGTCATCTACTTCCTAGTATCATCTTTATATCACCATGTGTCTCTCTCTTCTGTCCATCTCCTTGCTCGTTTCTAATGCTGGTTCTTTTTTTATCACCTCTAAGTCATCTACTCCTATTTGCTTATCTTCTCAAGCCTGTTTATTCCTTCCATTATCAAGGTTAAATGGAGCCCAGCCCTCAGTTATGTCTAGAATATCACAATAGCTTTAGAATTCTTGTTTCTTGATTCCTACCATATCTGACAATCCAGTCTTCCTACTCAAAGTTTTATTTCTAAAATTTATGTTTATGATAATAAACCTGAAGGTTTTCCAAGATTTTCCAGTGTTTTCGAGACAAAAGTGCATACTAATCATGATGAAGCACAAAGCACTAATTGTGTATGCTAACTCCTGCCCATACACCCAGCTAATTCTCAGGCCTAGCCTCCTCTACTCGCCTGTCACCATGGGTCCTTAAGGGCAATTGCTTGTGTGCACTGTCAGCACCCCAGCTCCAAGGCAGCACGTGGCACAAACCTGACACTTCTATCATGCTATACAAATGAATGAGTGACATCATCAGATTGATTCAGCATTTTATATTCAAAATTATAAAACCTAGATGAGTATGATGGGGCAGCCAGTTTTTCTAAGTATATTATAATGTACTTCCTTTATAGTGTACACCTCAGATATTTACAGAAAATGAGGCTTTTGCTTCTAAATTTCTATTTGAAACTGTTATCTTGGAAAGCTTTCTGGAACCCAACACTGTGATTAAAAATAGGACATCACATATCTTTCTATGGCTCTGAGAATTTTGCCAGGAATCCTTATCAGAGATAGATGTGGCCTTTGTCCACACTCTATAAAGACAAATGACTCAACCACTGGCTTCTTCTCCCTGTCAGCATCTTCTCATAGTTCTATGTGTTCGTTGCCTTCTTTTAGGCACTAAAATTTCACTCCTTCTCAAATAATTCCTGACTTTTTTTTTTAACTTACCTGTCTCCAAACAGGGTTCTATAAAAAAGTAACAAATACTGAAGTTGATGGTCATCTTTTATTATAACTTTAAATAACTGCAAAAGATTTCTGTGTGGTTTTCCTAAACAAAGCTCTACATATTCTTTT